>JASEVX010000160.1:0-130000 GCA_031761405.1 Serripes groenlandicus
ATGGAGATACAATCAAAACTGAAGACTTTATCGCGTTCACAAGCTGTATTATAGCAATTTTGGCAATTTCAAGGGCCATAATCCAGTCATGCAATAGCACATCTGGCTGGTTTTCGAAAGGAACCGAGCTCTCATCAATATTTAACTACTTTCTAAGTTTGGTGAAGATCAGAAAGTAAATGGAGCCTCTATCGTGTTCACAAGCTCTATTATAGCAATTCTAACAATTTCAAGGGCCATAATCCAGTCTTGCATGGGCCAATCTGGCTGGTTTGCGAAAGGAACCGAGCTCTTATGGATATCTAAATACTCTATAAGTTTGATTGAGATACAATCAAAACTGAAGACTGTATCGCGTTCACAAGTAATTGTTTACGGACGCACAGACTGACGTACGGACGACGGACACCACGCCATGGCATAAGCTCTTCTGGCCTTTGGCCAGTAGAGCTATAAACAAAACATTTATAAACCTTTCTATCACTGATGACTTTTGATGTAATTGTATAATTCATTTTTGAGAAAATAAGTGTTAAAAGGAGAAATTGCTATGATGAGCAATTTCTTCTTCACAACACTGTTTTCAAATCAGTATTAAAATTATATTTTTTACTGTATTAAAGTTTATGATGAAATCAGCATTGGGTAACAGCTTTTATTAACAATCCCAAAGTAATATAGATAATATAGAAAAGAGCATAACAATGGCACAAAAACTATGTAAACATTTAAACAAATAAATAGAAGTAAAGACTCCCAAGCTGAAATGTTTTCAGAAAAGAATGCACAATCTTGACAACAGAAGAGTCACTTTTAGATAACAACCTGGAAAAAGCAGAGTTACTCTTGGGATGGGAGAGAGCTTTTATTTTTCCTACATTGTATTTGGAAAATAATAAGTACATTTTAAATATATCTTATCAACATGTTTTCAGAAGTCATTTGCTTGCATAACCCTTTCCCACATACGACAATTCTGCAGCAGACGACTTTGAACAAATTTTGTCAAAATTAGAAAATTACATTTTTGGCTATATGTTTTAAAAGTCATCTGCTGCAGATCAGATGTATTCTTGAAAGGGTCAAGATGATCATCCTCTATCATTCCATTACAGCAAAAAAGAATATGTAAGTTATATGAAACACATAAGATATGAACAATTTTGTCATAAAAATATACATCTACAAAATGAAATCATAGCAAACCAAAAAAAACAGTAAAAAACAATTGATGCTCCCTGGATGGGTATTGAAATGTCAAAGGGACATAACTCCATCAAACATTTCAGTCTATACAAGCTTATACAGTGCATATCTCCTCTCAGTATTAACCCTTTCCCTCATACAACAATTCTGCAGCAGACGACTTCAAACATATTTTGTCAAAACATAGAATGTCTCTATAATTGAATGGATAACCTATGACGAAAAGTTGAAAACATTGTTGCAAAAGGAGAAATTGCTCAATTTAAGCAATTTCTTCTTTTGTCACTATGTTTTCAAAAAGCCATCTGCTGCAGAGGCGTCAGAAAGTGTCTATATGAGGGAAAGGGTTAAAGCTTCTAATATAGTTTGATTTATTTCCAGCCATCAGTTGCTGAGAAATAGCCTTGACTCAAAAATAGGAGCGTTGGTTATGTGGATATAATATGCACAGATGGACAATGCAGCAAATACATATTGCCCTGAAGTTTTCAGGGAGCATAGCAAAAATGGTTTATTGACATATTGCATAAACAAGTTCTAAGGAACAGGAACAATTATAAAACAAAAAACAATAATTATTAATAAAGCCTACCAATGTTGAAAACCTGGTTGTACTATTATACATACATGTACATAAGAATGGTTATGAGACATCCCGTGATAAAACCAACATAATGGCCTCTGTGTAATGTATCTACCTAGATCAGCCTGCGCAATCCGCGCAGACACATTCCGTCTCAGGCGGATAGAGATATAGAGTAATGATTCCTGAAACAGAAAATCCACAGAAGGCGAAAAGTGTCTATCCGGGTTAGCCTGCGCTGCATGCTTAAGCTGATCCGGGACGATACTTTACTCAGAGTACACACTGTTGGTTTTTCTCACGGGACGACTCTTATCATATATATTTTCCCGAAACATAGAATTGCAATTGGTATTATTTCCTCTCTTTCCTTGCACCCATCCATCTATCTGTCAGACCATCAATCTCATGAAAACCAGACCTTAACTGTTCTGCAGTTTGACTGATGACTGTCTGATACAGGTCGTTTCAGATTGACCTTCTAGTCACCCAGTCATATATTCGACTTCAAAATCGTTATGCATCAACAGGGGAGATAACACATAAAAATAAACGAGATAAAGAAGTGTTGATCGCCAAGAGTTACGATTCCTGTATGGAATAATTAAATGTATACGGTCAATTCAAGATGACCGTTTCTGTGGTGTCGTCAAATCGAATAAACGTACAGCAAAGTTTTGTTTGGTTTCAAGAGATTGCAAGCCCATTTGTCAAGTCAACAATTTACCTGTTTGTTTTTTACCCCTTTCCCACCTGCAGACGCATTGTGACGCAAAAGCAGCAGACATCTTCTGAAAACATTGATGCCAAAGGTGAAATTGCTCATGATGAGCAATTTCTCCTTTGGCCACAATGTTTTCAGCTTTATTTAACCTTTATTGAGATTTTTCAGGTTTTTTCAAAGTCGTCTGCTGCAGATTTGTTGTTTGAGGGCAAGGGTTAATCCATTTATTTCATGCTCTTGGAAAAACTAACAATACAGTATTTACGCCCTGTGTAGATTCAGATCGGTGTTTCAGAAACACTGTGCATTTGGATGAGATTACACAGAATCAGGCAGACATTTATGTACACGTGCCACAAATACACTAAGATCGGGCTTTTTTGGTGTAGTGTTAAGAGCGCGCCCGTCTTGGGTGTTTATGTGCACAGGTTTGATGCCCCTAAACTCATTGCTTTCCCTTCTTGGCACTCAGGGTTGCAGGGTTAGCATTACAACTGAATCACTGGTGTCAGGATAAATGGACCAGAAGTACTGGAAACTTACCAAGGAAAATGCTGTGTTATAATTGAAAACAATTGTTGAAAGTGGTCTTAACTTTTAGCACGCTAGCGGCAGGTTTCGTACACCGTTGAACTTGGCCTAGTTGTTAAGGCATTAACCTTGTTACCAAATTTTTAAAAAAAAACGGTTCACATTTGTTGCAGTAATTGCACGGAAACAGCAACAAACCACATTTTTTGTTAATCAAGGGGCCATAACTCCAATGAAAAAAAAGAGGGGGATAATAAACGAACAATGCATTTGGAAGATTCAATCCCACCCTGTTTGATGATATGTCAGTAACTATCAGTATTCTGTCGCGTCAGGATCACCATTAAAATCGTCTTCAGGATATTCCTGGATTATAGCATTCTTGCTGAATCGACCTTGTAGTGTAATCTAAAACGAGAGTAAGTAAACAAGATTATAAGTGGACTATTCACTCTTTACTACCTGCACATGAATTCTTAATTATCTTAACCCTTTCCCCCATATAGACGCTTTCTGATGCCTCTGCAGCAGATGAAGTTTTTCAAAACATAGTGACAAAAGAAGAAATTGCTCGTTTTGACACAATGTTTCCACTTTTAGTCATAGGTTATCCATTCAGTTTTAGAGATTTTCTATTTTTTGGAAAAAATATGTTCAAAGTCATCTGCTGTAGAATTGTCCTATGAGGGAGAGGTTAAGTACACTGCTTTGAAAAACATTGTTGAAACAGGAGAAATTGCTCAAAAAGAGTAATTGCTCCTCTTACATTCGAGGGCTTGGCGTGAAACTGTTGTAACTACAAACCTATTTTGAAATCGCTGGTTTAGGGGCATTTTAGACCTCTTTGTAAACAATGCAAATTTAGGTGCCATTGCTGATAACGAGCAATGGCACATAAATTTCCATTGTTTACCATGAAAAATGATACAATGCTTATAAAGACTTTATGGCGACGTGATTAACCTTGGTAAAAAAATACAAATTTGGTTACAACCGTTTCACGCCAAGCCCTCAACATGTAGCAGACTTATAATGTTCACCTGTAGTCAATAATTCTACTTCTTTTAATCATGGGGATATATCATAATTTTGCTTAGATATCTTCAAAGAAGTTTGCTGCATATTTTCTGTATGTAGGGTTATACCTGTAAACATTCTCAACAAGTTTGACAAAGATCTATGCAAAATACAGAGCTGACAACACATTTTTATGCATGTTGGGGTTGCCTGGGTACCACACTTTGTCCAAGGAACCATTCCGGGGCGTCCACGGAAAGTATTAGATCATCCCTGGTCACTTTTTTTGAGATTTTCATGGAAAGTATCCTTGAAAAGTTGTCCAAAGGCGAATCCCCAGAATATCTACAGACGGGCATTACCCTTTCGGATTTGCAGACGCATTTAGATGCATATAAAGAAGAAGATTTTTGAAAAATTGCGACAAATTGAGGAATAGTTGATAATGAGCAACTTCTCCTTTTACCGCAATGATAATCAACACAAGTGAATATTTCTTCATTCATTCTGACAATTTTTCGAAGTCGTCTGCTACAGACTTGTTGTATGTAGGAAAGGGGACCGGGTTATATATCCCATCTAAGGATAGTACTGTTTTCCTCTGAAGTTGTCAAAGTAGGCAAAAATTATCAGATCAGGTAAATACATAACTGCAAAGTTCTGTAAACGATTATCAAAATTAATACAAAATTCTTACAATAAGACAACGAATAACGAAAAAAGAGAGGAGGGCCATGTCACATCACCACAAATCTTCTTGACTTTGTGCCACATAGTCTGATTGGGATCTTCCCCATTTCAACAAGCCTGGCAAGCTTTGTAAACCCTTTCCTTCATATGGACTTTTGAAAACACTTTGGCAAAAGGAGAAATTGCTCATAATAATAATTCAACTTTCATTTATTGTCCTTTTTCATACTTTATCCCAAGATTCAAAGTCTTCTGCTGCAGATTTTTTTATGTGGGACAGGGTTTATAAACAAGAGGCCCAAGAGGGCCAGTATCGCTCCACGGCCATAAGGCAAAAATCAAATCTCCAAACAGCCCTGCCCCCTAGTGGCCATATTTTTTACCAACCACCATGGCTTAAAGGAATCTTGTAAAGTGTCACCCAAGGAATGTTTCTGCAAAATTATTTGAAAATCGGCCTGACACTTTCGGAGGAGAAGATTTTTTAAGTTTTCACAATAGCCATATAAGGCAAAATAGCCCCACCCCATGGCGGCCATATTTTTGAACCAATCAACATGGCTTGAAGGAATCTGATAGAGGGTCACCCAAAGAACATTTCTATAAAAATTATTTGAAAATCTGCTCAACACTTTCGGAGAAGAAGATTTTTTAAACTTTCACTTTAGTCATATAGAGCAAAATAGCCCCGCCCTCTGGCGGCCATATTTTCCGACCAATCAACATGGCTTGTAGGAATCTGATAGAGGGTCACCCAATGAACATTTCTACAAAATTATTTGAAAATCGGCTGAACACTTTCGGAGAAGAAGATTTTTTAAGTTTTCACTTTGGTCATATAAGGCAAAATAGCCCCGCCCTCTGGCGACCATGTTTTTTAACCAATCAACATTTCTTGAAGGAATCTGATAAAGGGTCACCCAAGAAACATTTCTACAAAATTATTTGAAAATCGGCCTGACACTTTCAGAGAAGAAGATTTTTTAAGTTTTCACTATTTTTTTTTTTGGTTGCCATGGAAACCAGAAATTATGGATGGATAAAAAAAAATTGAAGGAATTTAAGAGAGGACATTGAGAGGATGCTTCCTATGACGTTTCAACCAAATTGGCCAAGTGGTTAGTGAGAAGAAGTCGTTTAAAGGAAAAAGTTTACGCACACACGCACGCACGGACGCACGACGGACAATTCGCCATGACATAAGCTCGTGGAGCTAAAAATGTGTACTCTATTTTATAGTCTATATATAATAGAGTATACTAAAAAAAAATGGCATGCCAGGCCCCCATGCTTTTTACTAAACAGTCAATTAACCCTTTCCCACATTTAGACACATCTGCAGTAGAAGACTTTTGCAATTATTCTGGCAAGTGGAGAAACATTTGTTGAATATGGTAAAGGGACAAGCTTTCAGGAAGCCCCCAAGTTAGGTTGTAAGCATAACAAACATTGCAGCAAAAGGAGCAATTGCTCCAAAGTGTTACCATAACTCAAACTATACAAACATGTAATTCTTGTTGGCATGGCTTGATTGATAGTTGAAGCAAAAGAAAACATGAACATAATTATAGACAACTGGATTAGCATTGTTGTTGAAAGAGAAGGAGAGTTGAATGTGGTGTTAGTTAACAGGGGCAGCTTTATTTGATATAACACTTTTTTCCGTCGCGCAAGAAAACCAACATTATGCCCTCTGCATAATGTATTGACCCAGATCAGCTTGCGCAGTTCACGCAGACTGATCCGGGCCGATACATTCCGTCTCAGAGTGGAAAGAGGTATAGAGTAACGATTCCTGAATATCCACAGGAGGCAAAGAGTGTGTGTCCGGGTAAGCCTGCGCAGCATGCTTAGGCTGATCCAGGTCGATACTTTACGCAGAGTCAACAATGATTGTTTTCTCGCGGGATGGCTCATATGATGATTTCTTGAGTACCCACAACATAGGGTCTGAGGGTCAAATAAGGATTTGGGGATGTGAAATACACTTCTTATCTAGAACTCTGAGTAGGTTTTGTTAATAGTGTAGATCAAGGATCAGCTTGTATTTCTAGACAGTCTGATCAAGATCTACACTTTTCACATATTGCCTGTCACAATCTTCTTAAAACCTTCTGTCAAATTGTGTAGATTCAGATACATTTGATCAGATCTGGCTACCTACACTGTTCAGAAATGCAATGTAGAACCTTTTCCAATTGACAGGCAGATATCAATCTGATCTCCAATTATTTGCATGAAACCTCTCCGTACATCTTCTGGAACTGTCCATTTGAAGCAGAAAGCATGAAATAACTGGTGGGTCTTTATCTACCATTGGTTTTTCTCTGACACAAGTCATATAATAAAGACTGCCTCAATGGTACAATTGTTAAAGCATCTGCCTTAACCCTTTCCCACATACGACAATTCTGCAGCAGACAACTTTGAACATATTTTGTCAACAAATAGAAAATCTCTATAATTGAATGGATAACCTATGACTAAAAGTGGAAAACATTGTGGCAAAAGGAGAAATTGCACGTTTTTCAAAAAGCCATCTGCAGAGGCATCAGAAAGCGTCTATATGAAGGAAAGGGTTAAAGACAGTTATAATTCTAACTCCCACAATCCTGAGATCCAAGGAAGGAAAGCCATTACTACCATTTTGAAAGTCTTCACTATGACCGACTGGCTGAGTGGCCATTAATTAGGAGTCTTTTTGCAACTGCATACAGTGAAGACTGCGATGAGCCTGTGCAAACACCCAGTCGTACAGATTTCAAATCTCAATTGAAATTACCCATTAATATCAAAACCTCTGAAAGTTGACTTTCATGGGACATGGCTAGTTTAAAAATTGTGTCTAAACTCTTTCCTACATGTAGATGCCTTTTGACGCCTGTGCAGCAGACGAATTTTGTTTACATAGTGACAATATAAGAAATTGCTTCTTTCACCTTTTTTCACAATGTTTTCAACTTTTTGTCAGTAATTACAACTTCATCTATTATAGAAATTTTGCATATTTTCGCATAGAAGTTTTCAAAGTCGTCTGCTGCAGATTTGTTGTATGTGGAAAAGGGTTTACCATGGAAAACACACACAGCACCACATTTGGAATCAAGTGCATCATTTAAAAGGAACCGTGACCATTGGGGGAGGGTGTTGTTGGGTGTAGGGTTTGGGGGAGGGTGTTGTTGGGTGTAGGATTTGGGGGAGGGAAGGTATGTTAAGATGGACGATAACAAAGATACTGATCAAACTAAACAAAAGGTACAAGCTGATAGAAGCCTTCTCTGAAAATAAAATCTGAAAGGTTAGCTTTCCTGATTCAAATCATGGCATTAACCCTTTCCCTCATACAACATTTTGCAGCAGACGACTTTGAACGTATTTTGTCAAAAAAAATATCTCTTTAATTGAATGGATAACCTATGCCTAAAAGTGGAAAACATTGTGGCAAAAGGAGAAATTACTCGTTCTGAGCAATTTCTCCTTTTGTCACTATGTTTTCAAAAAGCCGTCTGCTGCAGAGGCGTCAGAAAGCGACTATATGAGGGAAGGGGTTAACTTCATTTTCAAATCTCATCCTCTAATCAATCAGCCACCACACTGTAGAGATATTTTGTGGCTATTCATTGGTCCCCCTAAAAAAGGTATATAACAACATCCTGTTAGCAGATGCTGTTAAGTAATTTTGAGCAAAATAAAGCCAGAAATCTGATTTTTTACACATCACAGGGTGAATATACTAAATTATTATACCTCACTTGGCTTTTTAATGTTAAATTCTCATATACTCATCATCGGCAATTTCTTACTGTCTCATGCTAACAGTACGTTTTTGACCTGTTAACAGTATACTGTTACATGGCACGCTTGTTGAAATGTTGGTTATGCACGCGCATGACGTCATTTTAAACAACAGCGTCACCTTTTAGACGAACATGCCATGTAACAGTATACTGTTAACCGTATAGTAATTATGTGTGTGTTAAATCATGTAGTAGATCTACCCATGTTCACCTCCTCTACAAAGTTACAGAATAAATTGAATAAACGTGTAATTTTGTTTGGTATAATAAAATAAATATTGCATGGCTTCCAGTGTGACAGTACATATTGTCAACATTCGGGTAAATACTGTTAACCTCGGCTTCGCATGTATGTACTGTCACACTGGAAGCCATGCAATATTTATATAATACCACCATTACTTTTCATGCATGGGAAAATGGGATAATTTAATTTTTGCTGTTGCTAACTTATTTGTCTATAGGTCCATGCAAAAAGCAAAGGAAAAGGATTCACAAAAACAGATACCCCACTTAATAAAAAGAGCTTTTGGCTGATATGATCAGGTTGGTGATTGGCTGAGAAGTGGAACGTCATCTGGGTGGTTCAGACGCTCTTTGCTGTGAGTTTTGCTATATGAGTATGTGCTAGAGAGTGGATATTCATGGATGGTTTTTGAGTAAGCATGTCTGGACCAAGCATTCTAAAAACAGTGAAGAAAATGTTAGTACTTGAGCTTAACCCTTTCCCTCATACAACAATTCTTGAGCAGACGACTTTGAACATATTTTGTCAAAAAATAGAAAATCTCTTTAATTGTATGGATAACCTATGACTAAAAGTGGAAAACATTCTCGCAAAAGAAGACGCTTTCTAACACCTCTGCAGCAGAAATATGTTCAAAGTCGTCTGATGCAGAATAGTCGTATGAGGGCCAAGAGAAACATGGTGAATTTTAACAAATATTATTTTTTATATGTTCAAATATGTTTTCAAAAGCAGTCTGCTGCAAAGGCATAACATTTCGTAAGTTTCATGGAAAAGGTAACTGTCATTTAAAGATCTGATTAAAAAAAAATCACTGAGGCAAAAGAAGAAATTGCTCAAGATGAACATTTTCAAATTTTGCCACAACATTTTCAACTTTTGCCACAACATTTTCAACATTATTAAATAATTACACCTACTTTTATTGAGATGTGGATTATTTTCGCATACAGGTACATTTTCTTAACCCATAACTTCATGAAGACGACATTTGACACCTGCCATTGAACATGACTTTTGAAAACATTGCAATAACGAGCAATTTCACTTTTTATTTCAATATTTCAACTCTTTATCAATATAAAACTTTCAGTTTTCTAGATTGGTGAAATTGTTAGTCTGATGTTTGTAAAGCAGACGACATTTGAAAAGTCATGTAAAAGGGTTATAAAGCACATAAATAAAAGAGATAAGTGACCACTTCAAACACATCTGAGGAAAAGATTATGAATTTTAACAAATATTTGTTTTAGTTTTTCAAAAAATGTTTTCAAAAGTAGTCTACTGCAAAGGCGTCAAATGCTGTATATTTGTGGAAAAGTCAAATGTCAACTTTTGATCTGATTCAGAAAAGATAATTATGTGTTAGTACATGTATGTGAAAGAAAGTAAATAAAATTATGAGGATGTTATGTGTAAACCCTTTGTAATGCATCTGACTTTTGGAAACCTTGTAGCAAAAGGACAAATAGAGCAATTTCTTCATATGCCATAACGTTTTCAGCTCTATTAAAAAATTATACTACATTTTTCAAGAATTTCCAATTTTTTCTGTCTAGATCTTTTAAATTTGTCTGCTACAAATTAGTTGTATTTGGGAAAGGGTTAACCAATATTAACAAGTTAATGTCGTATTGCAAGCAAACCAAAAGTCCCCTACCGGACGAGGACAGCACATTGTGTATTGCATTCACATTTGTAGACAAAAAAAAGCAATTCAATGCATACATTTTGGATACAGTCCTATCAAACATGTCTCATTTCGACCTTTGACCTTTAAGTGTGACCTCGACCTTCCAGTTACAGGCCTGTGTCTTGTGCGCCACATGTCACCTCATCATGGTGAACATGTGTGCCTAGTAACTTGGGAATTCAGTGACGCATGTTTTCTCATTTCAGCCTTTCAACCTCTCCTACCGGACGAGGATAGCACATTGTGTATTGCATTCACATTTGTTGACAAAAAAAGCAATTCACTGCATACATTTTGGATACAGTCCTATCAAACATATCTCATTTCGACCTTTGACCTTAAGTGTGACCTTGACCTTTGAGGTACAGGCCTGTGTTTTGTGTACCACATGTCACCTCATCAGGGTGAACAAGTGCGCCCAGTAACTTGGGAATCCAATGATGCATGGTTGAGATGTGGGCCAGACAAAGTACAGTCTTATCAAACAGTTCTCATGTTGACCTTTGACCTCTAAGTGTGACCTTGACGTTTGAGGTACAGGCCTGGGTCTGTGCGCAACACGCCACATGATGGAGAACATGTGTGCCTAGTAAGTTGGGAAGACTATGATGCCTTGTTGAGATGCGGGACGAACAAGGTACAGTCATATCAAACAGTACTCATTTTGACCTCTAATAGTGACCTTGACATTTGATGTACAGGTATGTGTCTTGAGCGTGACACGCCCCCTCATCATGGTGAAGGTTTGTGCCAAGTTTCATGGAAATCCTATGATGCATGGTTGAAATGTAGGTCTGACAAGGTACAGTCCTATTAAACAGTATTCATTTTGACCTTTGACCTCTAAGTGTGACTTTGACATTTGAGAAATGTGGGTCGGACAAGGTAGTCCTATCAAATAGTAGTCAAGGTTAGGCGGGATTGACAGACAGACAGACAGACAGACAGACAGACGGAATCGACCAATCTTATAGGCCCCAAACCATGTATCTCCATGACTTTTTACTCATGATGAGCAATTTCTCATTATGCCACAAAGCTTTCAACTTTTATTTATTAATTATACATGGTACAGTAGTGTTCTGCATGTGGAGAGGGGTGACTTTACATTTTACTTCTTTTCCACATACAACAAATCTGCAGCAGACGACTTTGAACAAACTGTGGCAAAAAACAAAATGTATCATTAAGTTTGAGATAATAACTTGATACTAAATGTCTATTTCCTTTTTAAAACAAATTATGTTTTGGCTCAAATATTTTCAAGGTGGCCTAGTGTGGACTTAATATATGTGGGAAAAGGTATATAATGACGAGAGAGAAATCTAGGATGACATACATTGATTTATGTATATGCATATGTGTACATAAAAAAGCATCCTGTTACCTTTATCTGTGAGGGGGTCAGTCTACTGAATGTTTCCTTATCCATTCCAAACACTACTGCATTGATGGCACCTGAAATACAGTTTATACTTTAAGCCCTTTCCCACATACATCAAATCTGCAGCAGACGACTTTGAAAATATCTAGGCAAACCCTCTTGTGATAAATCTACCTGTATTCAATCCCTTTCCACATACAACAAATCTGCAGCAGACGACTTTGAAAAAATATAGGCCAAATCTCTTATGATGAATCTACCTGTATTCAATCCCTTCCAACATACAACAAATCTGCAGCAGATGACTTAGAAAGCATCTGTTAAAATTTTTGAAAAACCCTATTTGAGACAGTAGTTAATGTATCGAGTTGTAAACATTGTGGCAAGAAGAAAAATTGCTACTTTTGCCTCAATGTCCTAAAATGTTGACAGTCACAGCTGTGCCAAAATACATCTGCAAGAGGGAAATGGTTTAATCGTTGATGGAAATAAAAATCGCCTGATTAAGGAAAGGGCTAACAATCAATATATGTTTCATTATGTACCAAGAAACGAAATCACTCTCTCTTATTTATATACATTTATACATTTTACAACTATATTGATTACCCTTAAAAGCAATGCATTTCGAAAAATCTGTTCAAATACTCTTTCCCACATACAGCAAATTTGCAGCAGATGACTTTGGAAACATCTACGCAAAACTATTGAAAATCTTTAAACATGAATTTACTATTTTCACTAAGAGAAGAAATTTTTTGTGGCTAAAAGGATAAATTGTAACAATTTGTTCAAATGTTTTCTGCAGCGAATGCGTCAATACATAAGTTTGCATGTGGGACAAGGTTAACCGTTTCCCTCATACGGCAATTCCGCAGCAGACGACTTTGAACATATTTTGTCAAAAAATAGAAAATCTCAAAAATTGAATGGATAACCTATGACTAAAAGTGGAAAACATTGTGACAAAAGGAGAAATTGCTTGTTTTGAGCAATTTCTTCTTTCGTCACTTTGTTTTCAAAAAGCCGTCTGCTGCAGAGGTGTCAGAAAGCGTCTATATGAGGGAAAGGGTTTAAGACACATTCAGGAAATATCATGGCTTGTCAGGTCCTTCACTTTTTGTTAAAAAATATAAAGTTTACTCATTTACGTTTAAACACTTACCATGAAGAGGAGAAGATATGGAAGCAAGAAGGACTAAAGCAAACACATGGTGCTCGTTATCTATTGCGTTCTGAATCCTGAAAGATAATAGAGATAACTTTTATATTGAGTTGTAAACATTGTGGCAAGAAGAACGAGAGGCCCAAGAGTGACAGTATTGCTCCACTGCCATTAGGCAAAAATTAAATCTCCAAACAGCCCTGTATCCCTAAAATAACTTTTATATCTTCTTTTTTTAGAAACATAATCTTTATTTATTTTAGATTTAAAAAAAAAATATAACTAGATTTTTCAAAATAGAAAAATATGTCCGATTAAACTGAAATTGCAAGATATGCATGATGAGAAGAATATATTATTTGCGGCATATATATATACAACAACCATGAATTAGCCACGAGAGCAGGTTTTCAATCATAATAAAGCTGTTCTATTTTTAATAACAGTGACCTTGACCATCACCCAGCCTGTCTATCAAGACGACAAACATATGAAATTTGGTAATAATCAATAAAGTTTAAAAGAAGTTTGGAGAAGATCAGATAGTAAATGAAACCTCTATTGTGTTCACAAGCTCTATTATAGCAATTTTGACAATTTCAAGGGCCATAATCAAGTCTTGCATCAGCGGATCTTGCTGGTTTGCGAAAGGAACCGAGTTCTCATGGAAATCTAACTACTGTATAAGTTTGATTGAGATACAATCAAAACTGAAGACTGTATCGCATTCACAAGCAATTGTTTACGAACGCACGCACAGACGATGGACACCACGCCACAGCATAAGCCCTTCTGGGCTTTGGCCAGTAGAGCTAATAAAACTAATAATAACTACGCTTTTTTCGAAAGGAAATTTCTTTTTCTCTCTTGTACACTTTTGAAATGCTGTATAATGAGCATTGTCATAAATTGATGCAGCAAAATATGTCGAATAATTAAAGACCAATTGTCACCTCAGTGATGTCCCTGTCCGTAGAATAGGAAATGTACCTTGTCAATATAGAGTCAAACGTTATTTTTAGATTTTAAACGAGACTGGCACATATGAGGCGTAAGTTATATCTATAAATTAATTTATATCTTCAGAGTCTTGAGATCATCATTGTTACAAGGCTTACCTGTTTATGAGTGGAAACAAAGACACCGCCAGGTAAATAAATGGATACGCTCTCAGTGGTTTGATGTCTTCCTTTAACATTTGCTGGAATGAAATGGCACGCATTGAACAATTAAGTAGGGCTCTTTGAAGACCAACCTTTTACCATTTCCCCCATATAGACGCTTTCTGACGCCTCTGCAACAGACAGCTTTTTGAAAACATAGTGACAAAAGAAGAAATTGCTCAAAACGAGCAATTTCTCCTTTTGCCACAATTTTTTTCCACTTTTAGTCATAGGTTATCCATTCAATTATAGAGATTTTCTATGTTTTGACAAAATGTGTTCAAAACGAGCAATTTTTCATTTTGCCACAATATTTTCCACTTTTAGTCATAGGTTATCCATTCAATTATAGAGATTTTCTATGTTTTGACAAAATGTGTTCGAAGTCGTCTGCTGCAGAATTGTTGTATGAGGGAAAGGGTTAAGTAGGGCTCTGTGAAGACCAATCTTAACTCTATCAGCACCAATGGCAATACTGAGAGTTTTGCAAACAATACAGATTCAGGTGATATATGTTTCTATTTTAGTTATCAAAATATTCCAAAAGTCTTAATAATGTGGAAATTGAGACGCCCGACTTTAAACATTAAGACTCTACTTTAATTAACCCTTTTCCTCATACAACAATTCTGCAGCAGACGACTTTGAACATATTTTGTCAAAAATTAAAAAATCTCTATAATTAAATGGATAACGTATGACTAAAAGTGGAAAACATTGAGGCAAAAGGAGAAATTGCTCGTTTTGAGCAATTTTTACTTTTGTCAATATGTTTTCAAAAAGCTGTCTGCTGCAGAGGCGTCCAAAAGCACCTATATGAGGGAAAGGGTTAAACACTTCAGCGCCGTAAGAGTTAAGGCTATTGCGACCAGTGTCTATCAGGATCAGCCAGAACATCCATATAGTCTGATCAGGCTTTGCACTGTTCACTAGTTAGTTAAAGAAGGGTTAATGAAATGAGCCTTCTCGCGAGAAAACAAACATTGTGGACTCTGCGTAAAGTATCGACCTGGATCAGCATGGATTGCGCAGGCTGATCTGGGTCGATACATTACGCAGAGGCTATAATGTTGATTTTCTTGAGGGATGGCTCAAATTTCTCATGATGATTTATTTATTCAATTATTATACTTTCATTTATAGAGATTTTCCATGTTTTTGCATAATTGTTTTTAAAGTCGTCTGCTTCAAATTTGTTTTATGTGGAAAAGGGTTAATAGCTATGATAAGGCTCGTTTTCATAAAGTTTTATTTTTCATTTTCTGGCATTATATGACAAAGCATGATTATGGTATTCACTAACCACTAACATAAGAAATTGTACAAATCTTTTTATATCAGTAATTTATAAAATTTAACTATATTTTGACATATTATATTGACAAATATCTACAGAGATCATCAGAAACAAAGACAATTTAACTATTTCAAAATGTCCTAACATGTGAATCAAAAGGAAAATATGAATAAAATTGAAGAAGAAAAAACATGAGTATTACAAGGAATTAGTCGAGTATTACAAGGAATTAGTTGAATTAGTTAAGTATTACAAGGAATTAGTCGAATAAGTCGAGTATTACAAGGAATTAGTCGAATTAGTCGAGTATTACAAGGAATTAGTCGTCTGCAGAAAGACCAATTAAACCTTTCCCACTAGCATTTTGATGCATTGTGACAAAATGAGAAATGGCTCATAATGAGAAATTTCTTCCTATTGCCCATAGTTAACCTTGTATTTATAGGTTTTCTCCATTTTTGCCTTGATGTTTTCAAAATCTACTTCTGCGTATTTGTTGAATGTTGGCTAGGGTTAAGTGAAAGTATCACAGACAGTTGAACAGATAATAGACACAATCTTAAACCCTTCCCCGCATACAGCTACTATCTGACGCCTCCGCAGCAGACGCAATTTGAAAGATATAATGAACAATTTTTCCTTTTGCCACAATGTTTTCAATTTGATTCAATAATTGTTCTTTCATTTATGTATTTTTGGACTAAATCACGGTTTTCAAAGTCGTCTGCAACACATAAGTTGAAAGGGTCATGTGTCTTTTTGTGTTCCAGGCAGGCAGGCAACCAATCTATATCAACAGGATGGTGACTTACTTTACTTCTCGCTGTATCAGGATCATAGGTACCTACATTAACATAGAAAAACATAATATTGTAATACAATACACCGATCAAAGAAACAGTGACCTACATTAACATAGAAAAACATAATATTGTAATACAATACATCGATCCAAGAAACATTGACCTACATTAACACAGAAAAACATAATATTGTATTACAATACATCGATCAAAGAAACAGTGACCTACATTAACATAGAAAAAAACATATTATTGTAATACAATACATCGATCCAAGAAACAGTGACCTACATTAACATAGAAAAACATAATATTGTAATACGATACATCGATCCAAGAAACAGTGACCTACATTAACACAGAAAAACATATTATTGTATTACAATACATCGATCCAAGAAACATTGACCTACATTAACACAGAAAAACATAATATTGTAATACAATACATCAATCCAAGAAACAGTGACCTACATTAACATAGAAACAACATAATATTGTAATACAATACATCAATCCAAGAAACAGTGACCTACACTAACATAGAAACAACATAATATTGTAATACAATATATCGATCCAAGAAACAGTGACCTACATTGACATAGAAAAACATAATATTGTAATACAATACATCAATCCGAGAAACAGTGACATACATTAACATAGAAAAACATAATATTGTAATACAATACATCGATCCAAGAAACAGTGACCTACACTTACATAGAAACAACATAATATTGTAATACAATACATCGATCCAAGAAACAGTGACCTACATTAACATAGAAAAACATAATATTGTAATACAATACATCGATCAAAGAAACAGTGACCTACATTAACATAGAAAAACATAATATTGTAATACAATACATCGATCCAAGAAACATTGACCTACATTAACACAGAAAAACATAATATTGTATTACAATACATAGATCAAAGAAACAGTGACCTACATTAACATAGAAAAACATAATATTGTAATACAATACATCGATCAAAGAAACAGTGACCTACATTAACATAGAAAAACATAATATTGTAATACAATACATCGATCCAAGAAACATTGACCTACATTAACACAGAAAAACATAATATTGTAATACAATACATAGATCAAAGAAACAGTGACCTACATTAACATAGAAAAACATAATATTGTAATACAATACATCGATCCAAGAAACAGTGACCTACATTAACATAGAAAAACATAATATTGTAATACAATACATCAATCCAAGAAACAGTGACCTACATTAACATAGAAAAACATAATATTGTAATACGATACATCGATCACAGAAACAGTGACCTACATTAACATAGAAACAACATATTATTGTAATACAATACATCAATCCAAGAAACAGTGACCTACATTGACATAGAAAAACATAATATTGTAATACAATACATCGATCCAAGAAACAGTGACCTACATTAACATAGAAACAACATAATTTTGTAATACAATACATCGATCCAAGAAACAGTGACCTACATTAACATAGAAACAACATAATTTTGTAATACAATACATCGATCACAGAAGCAGTGACCTACATTAACATAAAAACAACATATTATTGTAATACAATACATCAATCCAAGAAACAGTGACCTACATTAACATAGAAAAACATAATATTGTAATACAATACATCAATCCAAGAAACAGTGACCTACATTAACATAGAAACAACATAATATTGTAATACAATACATCGATCCAAGAAACAGTGACCTACATTAACATAGAAACAACATATTATTGTAATACAATACATCGATCCAAGAAACAGTGACCTACATTAACATAGAAAAAACATAATATTGTAATACAATACATCGATCCAAGAAACAGTGACCTACATTAACATAGAAAAAACATAATATTGTAATACAATACATCGATCCAAGAAACAGTGACCTACATTAACATAGAAAAACATGATATTGTAATAAAATACATCTATCCAAGAAACAGTGACCTACATTAACATAGAAACAACATAATATTGTAATACAATACATCAATCCAAGAAACAGACACATTCTGAAGCTGCTTAGACTTCACTATTGGCACATGTAGAAGATTTATCTTTTGATCTTAAAAAGTTAAAAACATTGCAGAACAGAAAAGAACAGGACAGTATCTTTATTTCTCTCAGGTACAGATATTGTAGAGCAGGAGGAATAACATAAAATACATACATTGTCAATATATAATTTCAGTAACGTGAATAAGTGTTTATAACCAAGATGTGGGGAGAAAAAAGATTTTCTTAATTAATTCAATAGGCCTATTTTGTTTCACACGGAAAGAGAGCAATATGAAAGTTCACCCAAAGTATATACATTACACCAGATGAGATGAGCATTCATCAACTGGATTCTTTTCTTTCTACAATTTAAGACTAAAGATTAAACATGAAGGCGTGTGAATACCTAAAATCATTGAAGAAATTATTTAAATTTGCCTATTATGAATGCCCTCTTTTTTTCCGGAAAAATGTTCTGATCTTGTCTACTACAGGCTATAGAGACACAATGGATATCAGGAAAAGAGCTATTTAATATAACAAGGTAAAAACAAAATCATCGTTCAGAACTCTGGATAAAATTCATATTTCATGTTATGAATCACTCATTGTCTCGCCACGACAAAGTAGTGAAAGCGAGACTAAGACGTTGCTTTGATGGCGGTGGCGAGGTCGGCGCTGTTAAACATCAAAGTTAAAAATTCGTTATTTTTACTTTTCTCAATTAGTATTAGAAGTCGTAGTTTTTTTTTTAAAATTTGGATCAAAGATACATCTAGTACCCTTCTCCATATTTATGATCAAAGCCAATGGACGGCGAGACATTTAATTATGTGTAATTCTTGTTTTTACCATTAGATATTATTCATACTAAAATGATTTGTCTCAATGAAACCATGCATTTGAGTACCAACAATGTACAGTTTGGTAGGGGAATAAAAGAAATGTTGTGGGGAAAAGATCAGTTTACACTCCCCTATACCTTTCCAGCCTACATAATGCTTTTGCAGCAGACAACTTTTGAAAGCACTGTGGCAAGAGGAGACATTGCTCGTTATGAGCAATTTCCCCTTTTGCCAAAAGGTTTTCAACTTTATTCAATAGTTCCATAATTCTGTCTTGATGTTTACAAAGTTGTCTGCTGCAGTTTTGATGTACATGTATGTCGAAAATGGCTAAACCATATATAGTTGAAACTGAAATGATATGCCTTAATGACACAACACAAAGCTAGGTAGGGACAAAATGTTTCGGGGGAAAAGACAAAGCTTACTCCCCCCTTATTGAGGCTTTCTTGATTGTTCTTACCTTTCTACTCAACACACAAGATATGTATATATACGCCACCATCAGTATAAACAGCATACAGAACAGCGGGCCGTACCATCTGTAAGAAGAGATGTAATAACAATCTTAACCCTTTTCCACCTGCAGACGCATTTTAACGCAATAGCAGCAGACGACTTTTGAAAACATTGTGGCTAAAGGTGTGGATTTTCCATTTTTTGACAAAATATGTTTAAAGTCGTCTGCTGCAAATTAGTTGTATGTGGGAAAGGGTTAACAATCCCTTTAACCCTTTCCCTAATAAAGACGCTTTCTGACGCCTCTGCAGCAGACGGCTTTTTGAAAACATAGTGACAAAAGAAGAAATTGCTCAAAACGAGTAATTTCTCCTTTTACCACAATGTTTTTCCACTTTTAGTCATAGGTTATCCATTCATATATAGAGAGATTTAAGTTAAGTCGTCTGCTGCAGAATTGCCGTATGTTGGAAAGGGTTAACATCAGACCAAAGTCATCTGCTGCAGATGCATTAGTATGGTCCCACTTTCCAATTACAAAAAAAACTTTTCTACTAGTGAGTGAGAACAATTTCTAACAATTAGTTTGTTATCTATAGTAATACATGTAACTAATTGCCAAATTAAGATAAGTTTACATACAATTGTGACAGAGAAAGGAACTCAAAGTTAAATTGTTTATTAGACAAATTTTTCCACTTCTTGGTAATTAGTTTATAAGTTTTATTGTTTTATTGGGATTTTACGCCGCTTTCAACATTATTTCAGTTATATCACGGCGACAGTTCACTTTTCATGATCCCTGGGTAAACAAACCAGTACTAGGCTAGGAAATGTGCCTTGCCCAAGAGCACTACACCATGACCGTTGTGCCGCGACTGGGGATCGAACCTGGGTCGCCCGGTTTTAAATCTCCGACGCTAACCACTCGACCATGGCGGATTCTCAAGTTTATAAGTACCTTGTTATAAAGCCAACTTGGGAATCAATTAAACTAATTCCCACATAGAGACTCTTTCTGATGCCTCTGCAGACAACTTTTGAAAACAAAATGAGACAAAACGACAAATTGCTCAATCTTGAAAAATATTGAGACAAAAGGACATATTGCTAATTTTTGAAAGAAATTGAGAAAAAAAGACAAATTGCTCAATCTTGAAAGAAATTGAGATAAAAGTATAACTTGCTCAAACTAGGATTAACCCTTTCCACATACACTGAATCTGCAGTAGATTACTTTGATAACATCTAGGTGAATAAACGGGCATTCTCTGTAAGTGAAAGTTCAATTACTGAACAGAGTCTAAAAATATGTGGCAAATGCTAAACAATTTTTTTTTTTTCTTTTTGAGTAATTGCTTTTTTGACACAATGTTTTAAAAAGTCATTTGCTGCGGAGACATCAGCATGCGTCTATAGGTGGGTAAGGGTTAGCATGAGGGACTTAAACTGCTAGTCTCCACCTCCAGTTGTCCTTAATCCAACTGAAATAAAAATAAAACATATAAAGAAATTTTCAAAACAAAATAAAAAGATCACATATTTTATCCCTTTTCATCATACAACAAATCTGCAGCAGACGATTTTGAAAACATCTAGGCAAAAAGTATTGAAAGTCTATAAATGAATGTACAATTACTGGGAAAAGTTGAAAACATTGAGGCAAACGGAGAAATTGCTTGCTTTGAGAAATTTCTCCTTTGGTCACAATGTTTTCCTAAGTTGCCTGCTGTAGATGCGTCACAAGGCATCTGTATGTAGGAAAGTATCATTGCAGAAGAATTTTCTCAGATAGTGAATTAAAATGTGTAAACAAAGGAACACATTTTGTATTCTGTATATATAAAGTAACCAATCACTACATTTAAAGTTTAATCCGTAGATGCACTTTTATTCATCTGCAGCAGACAACGTTTGAAAACATTGTGACAAAAGGAGATATTGCTTAAAACAAGCAATTTCTCCTTTTGCCACAATGTTTTCAACTTTTTTCAGTAATCATGCCTTTATTCACAGAGATTTTCTGTTTCTCATCAGCTCTTTTCAAAGTCGTTTGCTGCAGATGTGTTGTACATGTATGTGGGAAAGCTTTAAGGATAGACAGGAATTGTAGAAATGATTCTAAAGTGTCACCAAGCACACCAGCATTCATGAATTTCTTGATAATCTACAGAAACAGTTCACTACTAGCATGTCGGAAATGGATACTACTATCATTAACGCTTAAGCAGATACAGACGCTTTATGACGCCTCGGCAGCAGATGACATTTGAAAACTTTTGGCAAATGGAGAAATTGATCACACTGAGCAATTTCTACTTTTGCTTCAATGTTTTGAACTTTATTCAATAATTGATCTCTCATTATTAGAGATTTTCCATAGTTTTTCCAATATGTTTTCAAAGTTGCCTGTTTCAGACTTTTTGTATGTGAGAAAGTTGTCTGCTGCAGAGTTGTTGTATGTTGGAAAGTTGTCTGCTGCAGATTTGATGTATGTGGGAAAGTTGTCTGCTGCAGGTTTGTTGTATGTGGGAAAGTTGTCTGCTGCAGATTTGATGTATGTGGGAAAGTTGTCTGCTGCAGATTTGATGTATGTTGGAAAGTTGTCTGCTGCAGATTTGTTGTATGTGGGAAAGTTGTCTGCTGCAGATTTGTTGTATGTGGGAAAGTTGTCTGCTGCAGATTTGATGTATGTTGGAAAGTTGTCTGCTGCAGATTTGTTGTATGTGGGAAAGTTGTCTGCTGCAGATTTGTTGTATGTGGGAAAGTTGTCTGCTGCAGATTTGCTGTATGTGGGAAAGTTGTCTGCTGCAGATTTGTTGTATGTGGGAAAGTTGTCTGCTGCAGATTTGCTGTATGTGGGAAAGTTGTCTGCTGCAGATTTGTTGTATGTGGGAAAGTTGTCTGCTGCAGATTTGTTGTATGTTGGAAAGTTGTCTGCTGCAGGTTTGTTGTATGTGGGAAAGTTGTCTGCTGCAGATTTGTTGTATGTGGGAAAGTTGTCTGCTGCAGATTTGTTGTATGTGGGAAAGTCGTCTACTGCAGACTTGTTGTATGTGGGAAAGTTGTCTGCTGCAGATTTGTTGTATGTGGGAAAGTTGTCTGCTGCAGATTTGTTGTATGTTAAAGGTTGTCTGCTGCAGATTTGTTGTGTGTGGGAAAGTCGTCTGCTGCAGATTTGTTGTATGTAGGAAAGTTGTCTGCTGCAGATTTGTTGTATGTGGGAAAGTTGTCTACTGCAGATTTGTTATATGTTAAAGGTTGTCTGCTGCAGATTTGTTGTATGTTAAAGGTTGTCTACTGCAGATTTGTTGTATGTGGGAAAGTTGTCTGCTGCAGATTTGTTATATCTGGGAAAGTTGTCTACTGCAGATTTGTTGTATGTTAAAGGTTGTCTGCTGCAGATTTGTTGTATGTTAAAGGTTGTCTACTGCAGATTTGTTGTATGTGGGAAAGTTGTCTACTGCAGATTTGTTGTATGTGGGAAAGTTGTATACTGCAGATTTGTTGTATGTTAAAGGTTGTCTATTGCAGATTTGTTGTATGTGGGAAAGTTGTCTGCTGCAGATTTGTTGTATGTGGGAAAGTTGTCTACTGCAGATTTGTTGTATGTTAAAGGTTGTCTACTGCAGATTTGTTGTATGTGAGAAAGTTGTCTGCTGCAGATTTGTTGTGTGTGGGAAAGTTGTCTACTGCAGATTTGTTGTATGTTAAAGGTTGTCTACTGCAGATTTGTTGTATGTGGGAAAGTTGTCTACTGCAGATTTGTTGTGTGTGGGAAAGTTGTCTGCTGCAGATTTGTTGTATGTGGGAAAGTTGTCTGCTGCAGATTTGTTGTATGTGGGAAAGTTGTCTACTGCAGATTTGTTGTGTGTGGGAAAGTTGTCTGCTGCAGATTTGTTGTATGTGGGAAAGTTGTCTACTGCAGATTTGTTGTATGTGGGAAAGTTGTCTGCTGCAGATTTGTTGTATGTGGGAAAGTTGTCTACTGCAGATTTGTTGTATGTGGGAAAGTTGTCTGCTGCAGATTTGTTGTATGTGGGAAAGTTGTCTACTGCAGATTTGTTGTGTGTGGGAAAGTTGTCTGCTGCAGATTTGTTGTGTGTGGGAAAGTTGTCTACTGCAGATTTGTTGTATGTGGGAAAGTTGTCTGCTGCAGATTTGTTGTATGTGGGAAAGTTGTTTGCTGCAGATTTGTTGTATGTGGGAAAGTTGTCTGCTGCAGATTTGTTGTATGTGGGAAAGTTGTCTGCTGCAGGTTTGTTGTATGTGGGAAAGTTGTCTGCTGCAGATTTGTTGTGTGTGGGAAAGTTGTCTACTGCAGATTTGTTATATGTTAAAGGTTGTCTGCTGCAGATTTGTTGTATGTTAAAGGTTGTCTACTGCAGATTTGTTGTATGTGGGAAAGTTGTCTGCTGCAGATTTGTTATATCTGGGAAAGTTGTCTACTGCAGATTTGTTGTATGTTAAAGGTTGTCTGCTGCAGATTTGTTGTATGTTAAAGGTTGTCTACTGCAGATTTGTTGTATGTGGGAAAGTTGTCTACTGCAGATTTGTTGTATGTTAAAGGTTGTCTACTGCAGATTTGTTGTATGTGGGAAAGTTGTCTGCTGCAGATTTGTTGTATGTGGGAAAGTTGTCTACTGCAGATTTGTTGTATGTTAAAGGTTGTCTACTGCAGATTTGTTGTATGTGGGAAAGTTGTCTACTGCAGATTTGTTGTATGTTAAAGGTTGTCTACTGCAGATTTGTTGTATGTGGGAAAGTTGTCTGCTGCAGATTTGTTGTGTGTGGGAAAGTTGTCTACTGCGATTTGTTGTATGTGGGAAAGTTGTCTGCTGCAGATTTGTTGTATGTGGGAAAGTTGTCTGCTGCAGATTTGTTGTGTGTGGGAAAGTTGTCTGCTGCAGATTTGCTGTATGTGGGAAAGTTGTCTGCTGCAGATTTGTTGTATGTGGGAAAGTTGTTTGCTGCAGATTTGTTGTTTGTGGGAAAGTTGTCTGCTGCAGATTTGTTGTATGTTAAAGGTTGTCTGCTGCAGATTTGTTGTATGTGGGAAAGTTGTCTGCTGCAGATTTGTTGTATGTGGGAAAGTTGTCTGCTGCAGATTTGTTGTATGTGGGAAAGTTGTCTGCTGCAGGTTTGTTGTATGTGGGAAAGTTGTCTGCTGCAGATTTGTTGTATGGGTGAAAGTTGTCTGCTGCAGATTTGTTGTATGTGGGAAAGTTGTCTGCTGCAGATTTGTTGTATGTGGGAAAGTCGTCTGCTGCAGATTTGTTGTATGTGGGAAAGTTGTTTGCTGCAGATTTGTTGTATGTGGGAAAGTCGTCTGCTGCAGATTTGTTGTATGTGGGAAAGTTGTCTGCTGCAGATTTGTTGTATGTGGGAAAGTTGTCTGCTGCAGATTTGTTGTATGTTAAAGGTTGTCTGCTGCAGATTTGTGGTGTGTGGGAAAGTCGTCTGCTGCAGATTTGTTGTATGTGGGAAAGTCGTCTGCTGCAGATTTGTTGTATGTGGGAAAGTTGTCTGCTGCAGATTTGTTGTATGTTGGAAAGTTGTCTGCTGCAGATTTGTTGTATGTTGGAAAGTTGTCTGCTGCAGATTTGATGTATGTGGGAAAGTTGTCTGCTGCAGACTTTTTGTATGTGGCAAAGTTGTCTACTGCAGATTTGTTGTATGTGGGAAAGGGCCAAGTGCCACCCTGCCCACAACATCAACATTCATGAATTACTTGATGCTATAAAGAAACAGTTCACTACTAGCATGTAGTAAACACACACTCTTCTATCATTAACACTTTACCACACACAACACATTTACAGCCAACCACTTTGAAATCCTCTGGAGAATCTTTAAAAATGTTATTACTGAAACGAGTTTATAACACTGTGGAAAAAAAGAGAAATTGCTCATTATGAGCAATTACTCCTTTTGCCACAATGTTTTCAAAAGTTGTCTGCTGCAGAGGCATCAAACTGATTTTCAAAAACATTTTTGATAATTTTCCAAGAAGTGAGCACGATCTTTTTTGTAAAGGAACACATGTGTTACCAACCAATAGATCAGTAAGTGAAAGTGTGACGGACGGACGATGGAGAAGCGTTTCCTTTGTGTCACCCTGCCAAGGTGGGTAACATGGAGCAAATGCTGTATAATATCAAAACTGTGAAATTATCCAAAGGAGTATACTGGAACTCTTGTTAACCACAGAAAGGGTAAAACTCGATTGAGATCATAACTTGGCTCCCTTTGCAATCTTGAAAAAAGAGTGAATTCTCTGATTAATTTAAAAAAAAAAAAATACATATAAAATATTGCGTATTTTTAAAGTGAAGAAATAACCCAACTGACACTTTTGTAAAACTGGGTACTCCCATGAATAATCAAGAAACTGTGACTCACCACCACGCTCCAGCTGGTCCATAGTGGATCACGATCAAAGGTAGACAAGACATAAACAGGGCAACACCCAAACAAATTATATGGTACAACCTGCAATGATGTAGAGACTTGGTACAAGTATGTCAACAAAAAACAATCAACCCTTTTCCACTTGAAGATGCTTTTTGATAATACTGAAGCTGACTACTATTAAAGAATATTGCGACGAAAGGATGTTTTCCACTTTGTTTCAATCATTTTACTTTCCCTTATTGAGATTTTTCCTACATATTTTGCCTACAATGTACATGTTTTTAAAATCAACTACTTCAGATTTGTTGTATAATTATTGGAAAAGTCTTTGATACGTCCATGATGAAATGTTGTCCCCACTTATGGGCTTCTTTTCCCAAAATATTTCTAATTTGATACAAACATAATTTTTATACTTCCACTTGTTTTCAAACAAGATGACTCTAAAATGTCACATCAGGTAAACAGTTAAACAAAGGACCGTATTTGCTTCTTATCAAGACTTAACCCTTGCCCACATGCAACAAATCTGTAGCAGACGACATTGAAAACAGAGTGACAAAAATCTGAAATTTGTTCATAAAAGATAGCTTAATTGTTAAATAAAGTTGAACAAATTGTTTTCAAAAGTCGTCTGCTGCTATTGGGTCGAAATGCGTCTACAGATGGGAAAGGGTTAACTCAGTCGGTCAAGGATACACTTTAACCATTTAAACCTTTCCCAATTGCATTTTGCAGCATACAATATTTGACAACGATGTGGCAACAGAATAAATTGCAAATCATGAGCAATTACTCCTTTAACCACAATGAATCCAACTCTATTTATTAATACATGTATTACTTCAATAGAGAATTTCCAGATTTTAGCATAAAAGCTTTCAAAGTATTCTACTGCAGATTTGTTGTTTTAGGGAAAGAGTAAAGTTAACGATTAACCCTTTACCTCATAAAGACGCTTTCTCACGACTCTGCAGCAGAAGACCTTTTGAAAACATGGAAAAAAAAAGAAGAAATTACTCAAAATGAGAAGTTTTCCTTTGTCACCATGTTTTCAACTCTATTCAATTATTGTTCTTTAACTGAATGGGATTTTCTGTGCTTTTGCCTAGGCATTTTCGAAGACGTTTGCTGCAGATTTGTTGTTTTAGAAAAAGGGTAAAGTTAACTATTAAACAGAAAATGGGTGTCTGAATGAACATTATGAAACAACTACATATGTATGACAAGGCATTTGTAGTCAACTTTGACAAATTTTCTTGACCTAAAAATACATGTATGTTATCACTTTTCTTCATATAGACACCTTTTGACGTCTCTGCAGCAGACACCTTTTTAAAAAACATAGTGACACAATGTTTTCCACTTTTAGTCATAGGTTATCTATTCAATTATAGAGATTTTCTATTTTTTGACAACATATATGTTCAAAGTCGTCTGCTGCAGAATTGTCGAGGGAAAGGATTAATAGGCAGGGCCTTGACCATGTGAAAACGAGTTGTGAACAAGACTTAAAATGTCAGAAAACCTATCATGATTCTTTCCACAACATTGACACACTTGTTTCCTACTCTACATTTTTTTTACAGATTTTCAAAGTTTGAAAGATAAGCTGAAAAATGCTCCCAACAACATTGCTGGTCACAGTTGCAAGGAACAGACAAATGATGCAGAAGTGAACCATATGTGTCACCTACCAATACGCCACAGAGTAAGAGACAGACAGATGATGCAAAAGTGAACCATATGTGTCACCCCTACAGAGGTGACACAAACATTGGATAGATGAAAGTATGAACTTGAGACAGACCATACAATTTTGTAACATGGCAATTTTATTAGGAGCAAATTATTTCCTATTCCATTGCTTTTTCAAAATTTGATTACTGCAGAATATTTAATGACAAAAAAAGAAAAAAACTCAATTCTCGAAAGAACATCTGCCAATGTATGAGTAGGTAAGCGAACGTCTGATGCATGGTATGACACATGATTGTGAAGTGATCCCTTTGTGTCACCCTGTTAACTCTTTCCCACATACAAGAAATCTTCACTAGTTGACTTTTATCAAAAGATAGAAAATCGCTATAAATGAATGGATAACCAATGACAAAAAGTGAGCAACTTCTTCTTTTGCCACAATGTTTTCAAAAGTCGTACCCTTCAGAGTCGTCAGAAAGCGTCTGTATGAGGCAAAGGGTTAAGGCAGGTGACACAAAAAACAGACACAGACATAAATAAAAAATTAAGATACCATTCGAATCTTTCTGTGGTTGTACCCATCATCACGTTACAAAAGAGATTAAATGTTATACAGCTGATCCATGACAACACAGCCCAGTCTGTAATTAAAATTCTTCTTATGAGCTGTCCCGCAAGAAAACCAACATTATGGCCTCTGCGTAATGTATCGACCCAGATCAGCCTGTGCAGTCCACGAAGACAGATCCGGTCCGACACATTCCGTATCAGGGGGATAGAGGTATAGAATAATGATTCATGAAACAGAAAATCCATAGGAGGCGAAAAGTGTCTCTCCGGGTAAGCCCACTTGTTTTTACCGCTTTTCAACATGCTTAGGCTTTTTTATGCAGAGTCAATAATGTTGGCTTTCTCACGGGACAGCTCATATCATTTATAAATCTTGGTAAACAAGTTTTAACCCTTTCCCTCATACGATAATTCTGCAGCAGATGACTTTGAACATATTTTGTCAAAAAATAGAAAATCTCTATAATTGAATGGATAACCTATGACTAAAAGTGGGAAAACATTGTGGCAAAAGGAGAAATTGCTCGTTTTGAGCAATTTCTTCTTTTGTAACTATGTTATTAAAAAGATGCCTGCTGCAGAGGCGTCAGAAAGTGTCTATATGAGGGTAAGTGTAGATCAAGATTGACCTGCACAGATGTCTCTGTACGGGTAATCTAGATCTGCACCGGTTGTAAAACAAAACTGCATGCTTTCAAGAAACAATAAAATAACATTGAAATAGGATGACATGGATGGGCAATCAGATGTTGAACTACATAAAGGATCTGACATGAATTGTCACTTCATATAACGTTTTCTTAAACAAGTTCAAGAAATGTGTTATTAAGCAAGCCTCTAGCGAGCTCGATAACAAATGTCTTGGACGAGTTTAATAAAATGTTATGAGATGACAATGAATGACAGATTCTTTTTATCACATGACAAAACACAAAAAGAAAATCGGTTCTTCGCTATCAGAAAATAGTCCAAACATGTTATACTTCATAAACTGTTAACTAATCACTCAAAAAAATAAAAGAAATATGACCTATAATGGTCCCTTTACCTCGTCCATCTATCGTGAAGTTTGTGATTACCGAATACACGTTCTCAGCCATTTATCCATTCAACTATAGAGATTTTCTATTATTTGACAAAATATGTTCAAAGTCGTCTGCTGCAGAATTGTCGAATGAGGGAAAGGGTTAATAGAGTTTTACAAACTATTCCTCCCTACTTCTGATTTGTTTGATGTTTCAATAATTTTCTTCATGTTTTTTTTTAAACCTTTCACTGATATAGACGCTTATTGGATCCTCTGCAGCAGACAGTTTTTGTAAACATTGAGACAAAAGGACAAATTGCTCACAATGAGGAATTTCTCATTTTGTTACAATATTTTCAATTTTGTTCAACAATTGTTCTTTCATTTATAGAGAGTTTCCCATATTTTTGACTAAAACATCATCAAAGACAATGATCATTCTCTGAAAATAATAATAAATTTTAAAAATAGCCATTTGTCAAACCTTATTTCACAATACTTGTGCTTTATAGAGATGACTTTTGACGAATCTGCAGCACACATGATATGGGTTTCTTCATTTAATTTTCAAAATGTCACAATTTTCTTCCTCAGATGTTTTCAACTATAAAAACATATAATATGAGTTCATTCATGAGAAAAGGTACAAAAACCAGATCAGACTGTCAGTGTGCATACACTGCATAGGCACAGCACAATCTAGTCAATATATACATTATTCACATATTAGTCACATAAGTTTGTTACAAGCTTTTTTTTATCTTTTCCCCACACTATTTCTCTTCTTATTCAACCAAATCCTATGTTGTGGTTACTCAAAAGAATCATCTCGCTTAGACGATTCTTTTGAGTACCAACAACATAGGGTTTGAGTGTCAAATAGGGATTTTAGATCATGAGAAATGCCTCTCATCTAGAGCTCTATGATGTACAGGACGATCCAAACCTACACTGATCAGAAATGCTAACCTGTACATTTTCCCTTGGAGAGGCTCAAGGCGGATGTGCAGCGTAATATGATAGGTATCTTTATCACTTGGTTTAAATTTTACAATCTTTTACAAATGTGTATACACCAGCATAGGCAAATTCAAATACACAGGTTATATCATCCTGAACATGTACAAATTGGCATTACTGTACAGTGTAGGTTTAGAACAGTCTGTACATCTGACAGAGCTCTAGATAAAAGGCATTTTTCATGATCTCTCTAAAATCCCTATTGGACAAACCCCATGTTGTGGGAGACGATTCTTTTGAGTACCCACATCATAGGGTTCAGTAAACCATTTCCCACATACAACATATCAGCAGCAGATGACTTTGAAATAATATAGGCAAAATTATGGAAAAACTTTTAAATTAATTAATAATTATTGAATAGAGTTGAAATCTTTGTGGCAAATGGAGAAATTGTTCATTATTGCTGCAGAGGCGTCATAAAGCGTCTAAATGTGGGGAAAGGATTCAGTAATAAGAGAGATATTGTGGGGTGAGTTAACTCCCCCTGATCTAGCCCTAGTTGACACTGTAGAGCCCCGATAGCTCAGTCGGTAGTGAGACGGGCTGTCAATCAAGGGGTTGTGAGTTCGAATCCCAGCTCGGCCAACATTCTTTCCGACGTTTGACAAGAGTCACTGTGACCTGCGTCATTCGTCTTTCACCAATGGGCTGTTTAACAGTATATGTGGAAAAGCGGCCAGTTCCTTGGAAAGTATGTTGTGTGGTGTACTGGTGTGGGAAAACCAGAAAACACGTGAGTAGGTGAGCTGGTTGCCGTGATATGACTGAAAAATTGTTGAAAACGGCGTAAAACCTTAATCAACTAGTTGACAGGAGCTTCTAGCAAGCTTGTGTATTTAAGTAATATGTCAACTGTGTATATCTTCATCAGACTGTACCGATGCACCGGTTGATCTGGGTTTACACTGTTCTCAAAGGTCAACTTGTACCTTTTCCCTGGCCGTGACTCATATAAAACCGAAAAACAAACTGATGTTATTTCAGCTCTTATCCAGACAAAAAAGTAGGTATGAATCTCAGCTGTCGGTACCAAAATTTCCACTTCCCACCTAATCATAAGACCTTTGATGCATAATGTTCAGTGATATTCCTAGACCAACCTGCTTGAATGTACAGGCTGATCATGATCTTCATCACAACAAAATAGGACAAAGTTTTGGGCAGTATGATCTAACCGAGGTCTACTTTGTTCAAATGGGTGTCACATGCCGCTTTTTCTGGAGCAAGAAATCAGAATTCGATCCCCAGCCAATACATACTAGAAACTAAAAATGCTAGTTATTGCTTTTTTTTTCCTCCATGGCCCTCAAGGTTGCGGGTATAGCATTTTAACTCATGCATTGGTGTCAGGTTTAAAAAATGTTTGAATGGGTTTTATTTCACTTTCACCAGTGCAAATCTTGAAAGCCAAGACATGTACTACAGATCCGTAGTTGAACCAAGGTCTCCTAACCACTACACTGCTGAAATGGTGATACAATTAACAAAATAATGAGGTGAATCATTAACAGGATAAACAAACCTGAGAAAAAGCTGCATATTTCTTGAACAGCCATATCACAAATATCATAAACACACTGAAAAAAAGAAAAGAAAACCTCTAACATAAATAAAGTGAAAGTACAGAAATGTCCAAGAAATAACTTGCGTTTGTTCAATGTGAAAGGGTGCAAATGGATACTGCTTTTAAAAGTTTCTTTAACACTTTCCCTCATATAAAGACTTTCTGACGCCTCTGCAGCAGACAGCTTTTTGAAAACATAGTGACAAAAGAAGTCAGAAATTGTCAAAACAGGCAATTTCTCCTTTTGCCACAATTTTTTCCACTTTTAGTCATAGGTTGTCCATTCAATTATAGAGATTTTCTATTTTTTGACAAAATATGTTCAAAGTCGTCTGCTGCAGAATTGTCGTATGAGGGAAAGGGTTAACCCTTCTCTGACTGATTAACAAACAGTGTTAAACTGAAGAGTTATTCTTAAGTGTCATACTACCAATGCAGGCAAACAGCATAGAAAAATGAAAATTGTTTTTAAATTCTTGGAGATTTTGGCATTCAGTCATGAATATTCCGCGTTTGAAATGAGATACTGAAAGGTCAAAGAGAAAGAAAATTAAACTTAACCCTTTCCTACATATAGACGCTTTCTGACGCAGACTGCTTTTTGAAAACATAGTGACAAAAGAAGAAATGTTAAAAACGAGCAATTTCTCCTTTTGCCACAATGTTTTCCACTTTTAGTCATAGGTTATCCATTCAATTATAGAGATTTTCTATTTTTTGACAAAATATGTGAAAAAAAGTCACCAGCAGAAGTCTTTGAGAACATGTAGGCAATAATAAGGAATATACCTATCAACGAATGTAAAATTATTTAATAGAGTTGAAACACAGTGTGACACAGTGTGACAAAACGAGAAAGGTTCATATTAATTATGAATAAGTTTTTCCATAAGTGTCCAAAGATAAAGTCTAAACATGTCTGCACATAAGAAATGATAATTTTCATCTTGTGATGAATACATGTAATTAACACTTTACCACATACAACAAATTGAAGCAAAAGACTTTGAAACCATACTGAAATATATATGAAATCTCTGTATAAATGAAAGGATTATTATTTAATACAGCTGAAGACAAGGAAAAAATCCTCATTATGAGTAATTTCTTCTTTTGCCACTTTGTTTTCAAAGTTATCTGCCTCAGAGGCATAAGAAAGCATCTGTATGTGGGAAAGGTTTAATATGTGTTTTGAATTAATACTTATATATTGTTGATTTTTTTATATATATATATTAAGCATGTTAGTGAACCATTTAACTGCTGAATTTATTCCAATCATGTGCTCCCATGGTATATTGGCATGTTCATTTACACATGGGGTGTGGGTGGGGGCTGCCATAGAAGTTCATAGATTTTGCTGTTGCTAAACTCTCTAATCTTGAAACCTTGCAAATGTTTCCTAAACATCACTATAATGTTCCTGACAATGCTTTTAAATGTTTCCTAAACATCACTATAATGTTCCTGACAACAACTTCTTTTCAAAAGAAAGTTTAACACTTTCCCTCTTACAGACACATCTGCAATATATGTCTATTCAATAATTTAACTTTAATTCAGGGAGATATTCCATATGTTTGACTAAATGTTTTAGAAATCATCTCCTGCACATCTGTTATATGAGGGAAAGGATTTAGAGTGAAGTGCTGGGAAGATTTCTTTTTGAGACTTTTTTAATGCTGACTTACTTCTGACTCATTATGTGTGGTTGACAGGTAGGACAGCAAAACATGATACATTTAAAACCTTTAATTTATTCAAGAGATCTCATTGAACTCATATCATATGACAGAGATCTCATGGTCCTCTTGTTTTGTTAATACAGGTTTCTGTTCTCAAACGCTTTTATATATTTTGAATGGTTGCAACCGATTTCAATAGATTGCAATATGTTACATCTTAACCCTTTCCCTCATACGACTATTTTCTGCAGCAGACGACTTTGAACATACTTTGTCAAAGAATTGAAAATCTCTATAATTGAATGGATAACCTATGACCAAAAGTGGAAAACATTGTGGCAAAAGGAGAAATTGCTCGTTTTGAGCAATTTCTTTTTTTGTCACTATGTTTTTCAAAAAGCTTTCTGACGCATCTGCAGCAGACGACTTTTGAAAACATTGTGGCCAAAGGTGCAATTGCTCATCATGAGCAATTTCTCATTTGGCCACAATGTTTTCAACTTTATTTAACAATTGAGGTATCTTTTATGGAGATTCTTTAGGTTTTTGTCACTATGTTTTCAAAGTCGTCTGCTGCAGAATTGTTGTATGTGGGAGAGGGTTAACCCATTCCCCTCACTAGTACAAATCTGCATTAGACGACTTTTGAAAAATGTCAGTCGAAAACATTCGCAATCTCTTTGAATGAAGCCATAATTGTTGAAAACATTTTATAACACTGTGTGGTTAATGGGGAAATAGCTGATCATGAGCAATTTGCTTTCCCTCATTGTAGACGGCTTTTTGAAAACATATTGACAAAAGAAGAAATTGCTCAAAACGAGCAATTTATCCTTTTGCCACAATGTTTTCCACTTTTAGTCATAGGTTATCCATTCAATTATAGAGACTTTTCCATTTTTTGGCAAAATATGTTCAAAGTCGTCTGCTGCAGAATTGTCGTATGAGAGAAAGGGTTAATAGCTACATGTAAAGCTGGTCTATTGCCTTGGAAGAATGTTTGTGGAGCACTGATGCGAGAAAGCCAGGGAAAAACACGTATGGTAAACTGGGCGCCGTGATTTGCCTGAAATGCCGTTGTTGAAAACAGAGTAAAAGTCAAATCAATCAACCCCTACGAGTGATATCTTTAACTACAATCACATGTACATAAGACAAGCTTAACCCTTTCCCACGTACAGACGCTTTCGGACGTCTTTGCAGCAGACGACTTTTAAAAACATTGTGACAAAATTAGAATTTGCAATTTCTACTTTTTGCCACTATGTTTTCAACTCTATTCTAAAACTATACATTTTCCATCTTTGTCTCCAGATGATTTCAAAGTCGTCTGCTGCAGATTTATTGTATGTGGGAAAGGGTTTAATTCAATTTCCTAACATATTATGTGTGTCTTCGTAAAAGGTTGTGTATCTTCTATCGCCTACTTGGTTCAAGGCTGCATCCGCATTGGACGCTAGAGACCAGGGTTCAATCCCCGGTCAGGTCATACCAAATACTTTAAAACTGGTAGCTGTGACTTCCGGCGTTTATGGTTGCGGGGGTAGCAAAACGACGGATGTCTCAGTGTAAGGAGAAAGAATGCCGTTAGTACCGATGTATTATCCGCGAAACGTCGTGATATAACGTCAATACTGTTGAAACGGGACAAAACACCAACTAATGCTACTATAGTCAGTTGAACAACTGAAGATACAAAAATGTTAAATTATATATTTGCTTTCTTTCTCACAATAAAATCTGAAGCAGATGACTTTAAAACATATCTAGACAAAATATGATACATTTCTATAAAAGGAAGCCAAATTATTGAATATATAGAAAAACATTTGTATCAAAACGAGAAATTGCTCATCATGAGCAATTTCTCCTTTTGTCACAATGTTTTAAAAGATCATCTGCTGCAGATGCATCGGCATGTGGAACTGCTCTATGTCTAATGTTCAAGGTTATTGGCTGTCAATCAATTTGTATTTCACTTTACGTTAAACAAACTTGTTTATGTGACATTATGACTCGTATATGTATGGCCATGACATTGTATGGGTAAACCCTTTCCTACCTTTTTTCAGGATTTTGTCACTATGTTTTCAAAGTCGTCTGCTGCAGACTTGTTGTATCTGGGAAAGAGTTAAGGTAGTATATTTATGAGTATATTTACCCACCTGTAAAATTAAACATACATGTACAATCCACTACGTAACATTTAAATTGTTTCATGAAGAACTGTACCAGTGCTCTTTATATGTTTTCATTTAATTAATGAGAAACACATGCCAAGCTACAGAGCGACGATCTATCGACACGAAGGTATCAGGTTCGAGTTCCGTTATACATGGTATCGAATATAGATTAAGATAGATTATATCAAAGTGGTGTTAAAGCATTATTTTAGATCGCCGAGGAGAGATTACTGCATTTCTCTGTCGTGGACGTCGGCGATTGCAGAATAAAACAGAACAATGGCTTTATTAGACGATGCATTGAACACAGTCATACTTTACAATTTTATAGTTCAAAGTGTAGCAAGCTATTTCTCCCTCCAACACACTCGTCCAATCTCTCCGCAAAATGCTAAGTTTGGCAACGAACAGAATCAAAGCACTGAAAGTGCTCACAGCAAGGGGCTAACTGCAAATAACATTTGGACATGGATTTACCGATCCCAAAAGTCTAACTTGAACACTTTACACTAGCACTTTGTTAGTTAGCACTTTATATCCATATACTAGAAAGGCGACACCTTAAGGGTTTCGCGGGATAGAATGAGTGGAGAGGAGCAGAATTGCATCCGAACTACCAACCGACCACACACAATGCTGAATATATTATTTCGATTCTAACATGATCCAAAACGTAACAATTGATGAAACTAGTATTTTGCAACACCAAAATTATCTCCGTAAGTCTAAAAGATAAATAGAACATTATTATCGGGATTTGGCGCCAAAGTTTAGTTTAAACTTATTTATTTTACATCGATTGCGAAACAAGCTTTAAGCTTAAATTAATCACACTCGATGTCTGCTTCCTGGAGACTTAACAAGTACTCGTGCCGTTTTGTGTTGAAAAATCTCAAAAAGACCCGCTCATCACGGGACTCGAACCAGGGACCTTTGATACGAGAGGCCGACGCTCTACCTCTGCACCACTGTAACGTTATGACGTCAACCGCTGACGTGACGTCACTTTCCTAGTCACGCCCACAGATTTTTTTAAAATCAAGAACTCCTATTGAAAGCTTTCTCCAAGAATCCAAACTGAATGTATGAGAAATCTAAAAACACCGTTGTTTGCACCGGATCTCGGACAAGTTTCAGTATGAATTTCAGGTCTCTAGCTGATTCCGTTTTTTGCTAGTGCGAGATCTACAGAAATATGTAGTCAAAATGTCGATTTTTCGGGTTTTAACCTTAAAAATCTCTGAAACTAGATTTTTCCCAGATATAACGAACACGCCCAGACCTAGATCGCATTGAGTTCTATAAGTGTGGCTAATTTCAGCGAAATCGTTCTCACCGATTTCTTTGTCCCCAGATCGCTGAATTTTACAACACATTGTGTCCCAATAGCCGTATAGACATTTGTTCCGTAGAACAGAATAGAATAATTCTGTTCCACTACACTCATTCTATATTAAATGATAAAGGAGTAAAGCAAAATACTGTACACACAGTATGATGGTCTGTCGATATAGTTCAACGTATTGCTTTTTTAGCGAATATACCTAAAACCAAAAAAAATACATTTTGTTGTTACTGAATATAATAAAAACCAAAGCAAGTATTGTGTTGTAACTGAATATAACAAAAATCCATGTTGTTGTTACTGACTATAACGAAAACCAAAAAGGTAGTTCATTTTGTTGTGACTGACTATAGCAAAAACCAAAACAAGTATTGCTTTGTGTTGTGACTGAATATAACAACAACATGGGTTTTTGTTACTGACTATAACAAAAACCAAAACATTTTTTCATTTTGATGTGATTGACTTTAACAAAGACCAAAACAAGTATTCCATTTTGTTGTGACTGACTATAACAACAACCAAAACAAGTATTCCATTTTGTTGTGACTGACTATGATAACAAAAACAAAAACAAGTATTCCATTTTGTTGTGACTGAATATACCATAAACAAAAACAATATAATGCGGTCATACACACTTATTCAGATGTCTGTTATTACTGATTTGACTTTAAGTAAAATCCGCTGTTAACGCTTACATCGCAAAGTGAATATTATGTTTGGTTTGTGTTAAGCCATGGTAGGAAAGAGTAATTTCGTCATTTCCTACACTGTTTTTAAATATCTGCCTCAGATTCGTCAAAATGCGTCCATATTTGGACCTTTTCCCTCATACGACAATTCTGCAGCAGACGACTTTGAACATATTTTGTCAAAAAATAGAAAATCCCTATAATTGAATGGATAACCTATGACTAAAAGTGGAACACATTGTGACAAAAGGAGAAATTGCTCGTTTTGAGCAATTTCTTATTTTGTCACTATGTTTTGAAAAAGCCGTCTGCTGCAGAGGCGTCTGAAAGCGTTAACTTCCTCAATCCACGGATTCCGGAATGGAATACTAGTTATTATACGGTTACTGATCGAAATGAACCTACGACGTCTGGTACCGAGTTAGTGAAGCCTGTGGCACCAGCATTGAGACCAGGCTCTGGATACAGTTATCTTCTCAACTCAACATTTGTATCTTCATATTCCTAAAAATTTGCTGTGGACTCTTTCATTCGCATCTGGCGAAGATAAAGTGCAATGGATCCAAACAGAATTAATAAGTATCGTCAATATTCTTGATGAAAGTAAAACGGAAACTGGAGTAAAAAGCGCAGCTGTTTTTCTTACATTGTTTAAAGAAATCGCTGATTAAGAAGGGAACACGTTTACATCGACAGTTATTGTTCTGCTAGGTTTGAAGTGGTTTACATTCGACAACTATCATTTATACAAGCCAATGTCAATAGAGATATGCCGCCAATGTGAAAAAGCATATCAGTGGTTACTGGCATTGCATATGTAAACGGATTTTGAAGATATAATCCACGTCAAGTAAATAGATTCGACAGTTATTGTTCTATTTTAGGTTTGAAGCTGTTTACATTGTGACTAAATGGACATTTTAATTTTGGACATGTACAAAACTCGCTCACGTTTCCACACAACGTTCTACAACGTGGCGAGAACGTGGTAAAGCGTAGTATAACGTAGCAGAAATGAGCACAAACGTAATAGAACGCGCACATGGCGCGCCCCGCCGGTAGATACGTTCTGTTGCGCTATGCTACGTTGTGACCTCGTTGTAACAACGTTCGTCGTACCGCGTTATGCCACGCTGTGTCACGATATGATACGCAGTAACACGTTGTACTACGTTAGGGGCTGCGTTATGCTACGGTGTTTTACTTTGTACGACGTTGTGCTACGTTTCTGCTTTGTTGTGCTACGGTTTAGTACGTTGTGGTACGCTATATATAATACTCTCTGTCGCGTCAATGGATTGTAATGTAGTAGCAGTGTGTAGGGTAGGCTGTAGCGTAACATTATAGTATTGTATTGTATGACAGGATTAAGTGGAAGCAGGAAGTAATAGCATTAACTAGTGTAGTGTAAGGTTGAATGATAAGGTAGTAGTAGGGTATTGTGTGATAGGATAAGGTAATAGCAGTAAGTAGTGTAAGGTTGTAGGATAAGGAAGTAGCAGTCGGCAGTATAGGGTAGAGTTGCCACAAATGAACAACACATATATTTTAAATCAAACCTGTCTCAGAACTGTTTACATTTGAAGTTTTCAATACGGAAGCATATATATATTTAAACGTTTCATTAGACGTAAAGCTTGTAAACTTTTAAAAAGTATGCAGTGCTTAAATTATTTAAGTGAGGTATGTTAACGACTCTTCCAGCGTTATCTGTTTATTGGTCGTTGTTTAAGCATATAAAACATTCATGATCAATTAGTGAAAGGTTGAGATAAAAACAAGGTTGCACATATATGCGCACAATAGTACCGGTCTCGGATAACTTATGAAAACATTGTAACAAAATGTGAAATCGCTCAAACTTCTCATGTTACCACCATGTTTTCAACTTAATTCAATACTGATTTATTCATTGTGGGGCTTAATTTTTTCAGTATATCACGGGTGCCAGTTCACCTACTTATGTGTTTCATAGCTACCAGTTCTCCTTACAACATACGTCCAAAGCAGCTGGCTGCTTTTCCACATTGACTGCTAGCCGATTGGTGAAACACGAAAGACATTTTGTCAAACGTCGAAAATGTTGTCCGAGCTGGGATTTGAACTCACAACCCTAGATTGACAGCCCGCGTCACTACAGACTGAGGTACCGGGGCTCACTAATTAAGTTTCTATTTATTTAGATATCCCGAGGATGTTTTACGTGTCGTCTGCTGCATACATGTATATCAAGTATATTGGAAGTGGTCTTCATATTCATCGCACCGATCACGTACCGGTTGATGATGTTACATGGATCTGTTTACCATATTCGACATATCAGATATCAATTTTAAGATACGCCAGCTTTTTCCATGATATCTAAACGGAGTCCACTATGCACAAGTACACACTATAACCTATAAATGAGTCGTGTTATGAGATATTGATGCCACTTCGAACAGTGGAGTGAATGTACACCAGCAACCTGTTGAATAGCTTAGTGACCTAGTGTTTTACGAGACATGTTCCATAATAACAATTACGCTAGGTATCATCACAAGTGATTGTTCTGTGTTTTATATCGCTTTGAACAATTCAGTTATATTAAGGCGTTTCCTGGGTAAGTCAACAGTACTGCAAGTCCATTTATCATGTCACAAGCCATTCTGTCGTAATGCTAATGCCGCAACCTTGAGTGCCAAGGAGGGCAGCATCCATCAGTAGGATTTTAAAGTCTTTGGTATGATCCGGCCGTGGATCGAACCCACAAACTCCCGCATCCAATGCGGACGCTCTACCACTACATCACCGAGTCGTTTCATCATCTCTACAAACATGTTATTACAATGCTCAATTAAAAATGCGGCCTCCAGAGGACTAACATTTGAACACGACTAGACAGGACTCACATTTCGACTTAATCTAGATTATATCGAGAAAAGCATTCTGACAAAGTTTCGTCAATCTAGATTCAAACATGCGGCCTACAGAGTCAGGACTCACATTACGACTTAATGTAGATTAAATCGAGAAAAGCATTCCGACAAAGTTTCATCAATCTAGATTATATCGAGAAAAGTATTCTGACAAAGTTTTATCAATCTAGATTCAAACATGCGGCCTACAGAGTCAGGACTCACATTACGACTTTTAAAATGTAGATTATATCGAGAAAAGCATTCTGACAAAGTTTCACCAATCTTCGTTCAATTGTCATTTAAACATGCGGCTTAAGCTAGCTTATACCAGAGACATATAAACACAAATGTTTATATGTCTCTGCTTATACTTAGAAAAACATTCTGACAAAGTTTCATCAATCTAGATTCAAACATGCGGCCTACAAAGTTTCGACAACATTTTTTCTTCAATTTGGTATATTGATCCAGTTTGTATTCGATGTGACACACATTTATACATTCACACACTGATAGTGCTATAAATCGACCGGATTGGGATTTTGGTATGTCTATCGATTTTCACTGCGTGTCATCTACAAACGATGTGCCAAATATTGTTATCTGGTCTCTAAAATCACGAAAAGGTTGGATTGGGGCGCTCTGTTACATTTCTGTATGGAAATTATTCCGTCCTTAGCAGCACGTGAAAAAGATCTGAGTGCAACATCACATTGCATGCAATATAAAAGCGTGCTATATGGACAGTTGTTTTATAATCTTTGTATATTAGGTCTTCAAAGGGGAAGAAAGTCAATAAAACAAATAATATCATTTATACTCTTTAATTATCAAATTTTCGACCACTTGGTTTTCATCAAGATTTTTTTTAAAAAAAGAGGAAATTTTAGTGCAGTTCATTCTGGTATTGAAGAGATCAAATTGCTCATCACAAAGACGTTCAGAACTCCCAGTTAATTGTTCATAGATTCTATTTTAGTCGAATATTTTTTACATTCTTTAATGTTCTTTCTTTCCTTAATATTGATTATTTTATCTTATTTTTATTCCATAATAACATTTTTCTTTTCCGATACTTAGTCAATGCACGCTGATGTGATCCATATTGATAAATTGGGTAAACATTCGTCTGCAATATAGTATAGTGTTTTTTTTAGTCACACTTTAAATATATTTTTTATTTTGATTTGTCTTCTATATTCGATTATATATGGTAGACAGTTTGATATTGGTAAAAAAGTATATTGTGAAAAAACATTAACGGCGATACAGATTCTACCTATATTCGAGTGCAGTGGACCGAATGATGTATTCCCGAGTCAATTAATTTTTACAAAAGTCGAAAAAAAATTTGATATAAGGAATTAGCTAATAAACATTTAACTAAATGGAAAACGTTTGTTAAGAGGTAGATCAGCTGTGTAAACGTCCCGATTTCGAATACAGTTGTTAGCGTGGCAAACATTTGGGGTTTTCATATAATTTCGGGACAACTATTAAAAGGTATTAGTTACATATTAAGGAAGTTAACATCGAGCGCGATTACAAAAATCTACACTGTTCACATATTTCCTACAAACACGTGTTTGAAGATTCTGTCAACGTGTGAAGATTTTAACAAGACGGTATGAACAATATGTGTTTGCTCGTCTGACCTACAATGTAACGAAATCCTAACTTAGAACAAGAACGGAGTGCTCCGCGGAGCGCTTGTGTCACCTGCACCTGCTCATTGGAAGTGTGACGGACAGACAGAGGACGCCGGACAAAAAAAAGTAATCCCTAAGTCCCTAACATGCTACGCAGAGTGACACAATAAAGTCACCACATCATTGCGAAACAGTCACAGGAAATGCCTTGCTTTAATTTGGCGTGTTCCTAGTACTAATTATTTCTAGCACGTGCCATTTAGCAGCATTGTGAATCGGTCTGATCCTCCAGGATGTTAGAAAACACCCCATTGCTTGCTGTATTTTATTTTCCTGTGTGAATATCCATCCTAACAAATTGTAGGCTGTTTCAAGATGTCCAAGGTTTTCATATCTCGTCATAATATGAATTAAGTTGTCGATAGCATCTTGTTTATAGACGGGCTTGTTTGTTTTTGAATAGAGAACATACTGAAGGAAGTACAGGTAAACCTTAGAATCCACAACAATCCAATCAAACCACGCATCACGCACTTTATTCCTAGATGCAGCTGGTGTATTTACCGAACGATACATCTCGTAGTGTAATGAGTATCACAAGTATTGTGTTGTAACTGAATATAACAAAAATCCATGTTGTTGTTACTGACTATAACGAAAACCAAAAAGGTAGTTCATTTTGTTGTGACTGACTATAGCAAAAACCAAAACAAGTATTGCTTTGTGTTGTGACTGAATATAACAACAACATGGGTTTTTGTTACTGACTATAACAAAAACCAAAACATTTTTTCATTTTGATGTGATTGACTTTAACAAAGACCAAAACAAGTATTCCATTTTGTTGTGACTGACTATAACAACAACCAAAACAAGTATTCCATTTTGTTGTGACTGACTATGATAACAAAAACAAAAACAAGTATTCCATTTTGTTGTGACTGAATATACCATAAACAAAAACAATATAATGCGGTCATACACACTTATTCAGATGTCTGTTATTACTGATTTGACTTTAAGTAAAATCCGCTGTTAACGCTTACATCGCAAAGTGAATATTATGTTTGGTTTGTGTTAAGCCATGGTAGGAAAGAGTAATTTCGTCATTTCCTACACTGTTTTTAAATATCTGCCTCAGATTCGTCAAAATGCGTCCATATTTGGACCTTTTCCCTCATACGACAATTCTGCAGCAGACGACTTTGAACATATTTTGTCAAAAAATAGAAAATCCCTATAATTGAATGGATAACCTATGACTAAAAGTGGAACACATTGTGACAAAAGGAGAAATTGCTCGTTTTGAGCAATTTCTTATTTTGTCACTATGTTTTGAAAAAGCCGTCTGCTGCAGAGGCGTCTGAAAGCGTTAACTTCCTCAATCCACGGATTCCGGAATGGAATACTAGTTATTATACGGTTACTGATCGAAATGAACCTACGACGTCTGGTACCGAGTTAGTGAAGCCTGTGGCACCAGCATAGAGACCAGGCTCTGGATACAGTTATCTTCTCAACTCAACATTTGTATCTTCATATTCCTAAAAATTTGCTGTGGACTCTTTCATTCGCATCTGGCGAAGATAAAGTGCAATGGATCCAAACAGAATTAATAAGTATCGTCAATATTCTTGATGAAAGTAAAACGGAAACTGGAGTAAAAAGCGCAGCTGTTTTTCTTACATTGTTTAAAGAAATCGCTGATTAAGAAGGGAACACGTTTACATCGACAGTTATTGTTCTGCTAGGTTTGAAGTGGTTTACATTCGACAACTATCATTTATACAAGCCAATGTCAATAGAGATATGCCGCCAATGTGAAAAAGCATATCAGTGGTTACTGGCATTGCATATGTAAACGGATTTTGAAGATATAATCCACGTCAAGTAAATAGATTCGACAGTTATTGTTCTATTTTAGGTTTGAAGCTGTTTACATTGTGACTAAATGGACATTTTAATTTTGGACATGTACAAAACTCGCTCACGTTTCCACACAACGTTCTACAACGTGGCGAGAACGTGGTAAAGCGTAGTATAACGTAGCAGAAATGAGCACAAACGTAATAGAACGCGCACATGGCGCGCCCCGCCGGTGGATACGTTCTGTTGCGCTATGCTACGTTGTGACCTCGTTGTAACAACGTTCGTCGTACCGCGTTATGCCACGCTGTGTCACGATATGATACGCAGTAACACGTTGTACTACGTTAGGGGCTGCGTTATGCTACGGTGTTTTACGTTGTACGACGTTGTGCTACGTTTCTGCTTTGTTGTGCTACGGTTTAGTACGTTGTGGTACGCTATATATAATACTCTCTGTCGCGTCAATGGATTGTAATGTAGTAGCAGTGTGTAGGGTAGGCTGTAGCGTAACATTATAGTATTGTATTGTATGACAGGATTAAGTGGAAGCAGGAAGTAATAGCATTAACTAGTGTAGTGTAAGGTTGAATGATAAGGTAGTAGTAGGGTATTGTGTGATAGGATAAGGTAATAGCAGTAAGTAGTGTAAGGTTGTAGGATAAGGAAGTAGCAGTCGGCAGTATAGGGTAGAGTTGCCACAAATGAACAACACATATATTTTAAATCAAACCTGTCTCAGAACTGTTTACATTTGAAGTTTTCAATACGGAAGCATATATATATTTAAACGTTTCATTAGACGTAAAGCTTGTAAACTTTTAAAAAGTATGCAGTGCTTAAATTATTTAAGTGAGGTATGTTAACGACTCTTCCAGCGTTATCTGTTTATTGGTCGTTGTTTAAGCATATAAAACATTCATGATCAATTAGTGAAAGGTTGAGATAAAAACAAGGTTGCACATATATGCGCACAATAGTACCGGTCTCGGATAACTTATGAAAACATTGTAACAAAATGTGAAATCGCTCAAACTTCTCATGTTACCACCATGTTTTCAACTTAATTCAATACTGATTTATTCATTGTGGGGCTTAATTTTTTCAGTATATCACGGGTGCCAGTTCACCTACTTATGTGTTTCATAGCTACCAGTTCTCCTTACAACATACGTCCAAAGCAGCTGGCTGCTTTTCCACATTGACTGCTAGCCGATTGGTGAAACACGAAAGACATTTTGTCAAACGTCGAAAATGTTGTCCGAGCTGGGATTTGAACTCACAACCCTAGATTGACAGCCCGCGTCACTACAGACTGAGGTACCGGGGCTCACTAATTAAGTTTCTATTTATTTAGATATCCCGAGGATGTTTTACGTGTCGTCTGCTGCATACATGTATATCAAGTATATTGGAAGTGGTCTTCATATTCATCGCACCGATCACGTACCGGTTGATGATGTTACATGGATCTGTTTACCATATTCGACATATCAGATATCAATTTTAAGATACGCCAGCTTTTTCCATGATATCTAAACGGAGTCCACTATGCACAAGTACACACTATAACCTATAAATGAGTCGTGTTATGAGATATTGATGCCACTTCGAACAGTGGAGTGAATGTACACCAGCAACCTGTTGAATAGCTTAGTGACCTAGTGTTTTACGAGACATGTTCCATAATAACAATTACGCTAGGTATCATCACAAGTGATTGTTCTGTGTTTTATATCGCTTTGAACAATTCAGTTATATTAAGGCGTTTCCTGGGTAAGTCAACAGTACTGCAAGTCCATTTATCATGTCACAAGCCATTCTGTCGTAATGCTAATGCCGCAACCTTGAGTGCCAAGGGGGGCAGCAGCCATCAGTAGGATTTTTAAGTCTTTGGTATGATCCGGCCGTGGATCGAACCCACAAACTCCCGCATCCAATGCGGACGCTCTACCACTACATCACCGAGTCGTTTCATCATCTCTACAAACATGTTATTACAATGCTCAATTAAAAATGCGGCCTCCAGAGGACTAACATTTGAACACGACTAGACAGGACTCACATTTCGACTTAATCTAGATTATATCGAGAAAAGCATTCTGACAAAGTTTCGTCAATCTAGATTCAAACATGCGGCCTACAGAGTCAGGACTCACATTACGACTTAATGTAGATTAAATCGAGAAAAGCATTCCGACAAAGTTTCATCAATCTAGATTATATCGAGAAAAGTATTCTGACAAAGTTTTATCAATCTAGATTCAAACATGCGGCCTACAGAGTCAGGACTCACATTACGACTTTTAAAATGTAGATTATATCGAGAAAAGCATTCTGACAAAGTTTCTCCAATCTTCGTTCAATCGTCATTTAAACATGCGGCTTAAGCTAGCTTATACCAGAGACATATAAACACAAATGTTTATATGTCTCTGCTTATACTTAGAAAAACATTCTGACAAAGTTTCATCAATCTAGATTCAAACATGCGGCCTACAAAGTTTCGACAACATTTTTTCTTCAATTTGGTATATTGATCCAGTTTGTATTCGATGTGACACACATTTATACATTCACACACTGATAGTGCTATAAATCGACCGGATTGGGATTTTGGTATGTCTATCGATTTTCACTGCGTGTCATCTACAAACGATGTGCCAAATATTGTTATCTGGTCTCTAAAATCACGAAAAGGTTGGATTGGGGCGCTCTGTTACATTTCTGTATGGAAATTATTCCGTCCTTAGCAGCACGTGAAAAAGATCTGAGTGCAACATCACATTGCATGCAATATAAAAGCGTGCTATATGGACAGTTGTTTTATAATCTTTGTATATTAGGTCTTCAAAGGGGAAGAAAGTCAATAAAACAAATAATATCATTTATACTCTTTAATTATCAAATTTTCGACCACTTGGTTTTCATCAAGATTTTTTTTAAAAAAAGAGGAAATTTTAGTGCAGTTCATTCTGGTATTGAAGAGATCAAAATTGCTCATCACAAAGACGTTCAGAACTCCCAGTTAATTGTTCATAGATTCTATTTTAGTCGAATATTTTTTACATTCTTTAATGTTCTTTCTTTCCTTAATATTGATTATTTTATCTTATTTTTATTCCATAATAACATTTTTCTTTTCCGATACTTAGTCAATGCACGCTGATGTGATCCATATTGATAAATTGGGTAAACATTCGTCTGCAATATAGTATAGTGTTTTTTTTAGTCACACTTTAAATATATTTTTTATTTTGATTTGTCTTCTATATTCGATTATATACGGTAGACAGTTTGATATTGGTAAAAAAGTATATTGTGAAAAAACATTAACGGCGATACAGATTCTACCTATATTCGAGTGCAGTGGACCGAATGATGTATTCCCGAGTCAATTAATTTTTACAAAAGTCGAAAAAAAATTTGATATAAGGAATTAGCTAATAAACATTTAACTAAATGGAAAACGTTTGTTAAGAGGTAGATCAGCTGTGTAAACGTCCCGATTTCGAATACAGTTGTTAGCGTGGCAAACATTTGGGGTTTTCATATAATTTCGGGACAACTATTAAAAGGTATTAGTTACATATTAAGGAAGTTAACATCGAGCGCGATTACAAAAATCTACACTGTTCACATATTTCCTACAAACACGTGTTTGAAGATTCTGTCAACGTGTGAAGATTTTAACAAGACGGTATGAACAATATGTGTTTGCTCGTCTGACCTACAATGTAACGAAATCCTAACTTAGAACAAGAACGGAGTGCTCCGCGGAGCGCTTGTGTCACCTGCACCTGCTCATTGGAAGTGTGACGGACAGACAGAGGACGCCGGACAAAAAAAAGTAATCCCTAAGTCCCTAACATGCTACGCAGAGTGACACAATAAAGTCACCACATCATTGCGAAACAGTCACAGGAAATGCCTTGCTTTAATTTGGCGTGTTCCTAGTACTAATTATTTCTAGCACGTGCCATTTAGCAGCATTGTGAATCGGTCTGATCCTCCAGGATGTTAGAAAACACCCCATTGCTTGCTGTATTTTATTTTCCTGTGTGAATATCCATCCTAACAAATTGTAGGCTGTTTCAAGATGTCCAAGGTTTTCATATCTCGTCATAATATGAATTAAGTTGTCGATAGCATCTTGTTTATAGACGGGCTTGTTTGTTTTTGAATAGAGAACATACTGAAGGAAGTACAGGTAAACCTTAGAATCCACAACAATCCAATCAAACCACGCATCACGCACTTTATTCCTAGATGCAGCTGGTGTATTTACCGAACGATACATCTCGTAGTGTAATGCTCGAGGGACAAGAATTGCTTGGTGAGGTAGAAATGTTAAGCATCCAGTGGTATAGGTTCTCGAATACTCTTTGGTTTGAATACGTTGTGACATAAGTATTCGTACCTGTTCATTGATTTCTTCATTCAGATACAAGTGAGTAGGACGATTGCAGCCACACACTGAAATAACATGTGATTTTAAAGACGTTTCACATTTAAGAAGAATCCTCTCACAAATATCATGCCTTTCACTCTGTAGACAAAAGGTTGCGACTATTAAATATGAGGAATTAACGTCACAGTCTTTACTTTCTTCTATGTAATACTCAAACTTGCTAAACAACATCCTAAGTCGATCTGCGTTTCTGGTGGCCAACATGATGCTGGCGATACATTGGGCTATTTGAAGGCGTAAGTATGGGATAAAGTAGCATATTGCTGATCTTGTCTCTTCTTCAGTATGATCTTCTACACAATCGGTATTTATAAAATAGGTTTCAATTGAGTGTAATTCTAAAACAGCCTGATCAGCTGATTTACTGTTACACAACGTAAGACAAAGATTCGTGTATGTTTTCAACCCAACAGTCCAATGTAGGTAACGTATTTGTGATTGTTCACATATTGTTCTCCGTTGAACTCTCATTATACTTGGTCCCCGCCCAAACAATACAACGTACAACACCTCCCCGATGTTATCACATGTCAATGACCATAGAAAGCTACACCAGTGTTCTAGCATGTCCTCTAAGACATCCTGTACCTGTCTAAGAGGTCTGTGCCCAAGCCTATCAAACATGTTCTCGTCCGGAACAAAATAATTTGGGCAGCGATTCTCGTTAACCCAGTGCAATAATAGTTTAATACAAAAACGTATACATTCTAAAAAGTTACCACGTCTCCAGAGTACACAGGGAGTTTTTTCAATTGCATATAATACACATGTTTTGCAGTGATAAGAAGAAATAGATTTAGGGGCATGTTTATGTATAATATCATTCTTTATCATCTTAAGAAAAACGTAACATTTGTGCTGTGTAGAGTTAAGACTAGCCATGAGTTCACGTTCCTGGAGTGAAAATGAAAGTCTCCACTCAATCGAACCATTTTGACTTGATGGATGATTTATTCCCACGAAGAAACATCCGGATTCTTTCAATATTTGTATTTGTGCTTCATTAAACCGATCGCAACTGACAACCCTTTTTAACCAGGATTTAGCATAGCTCGGGATGTACTGACATTTTACTGCGTAAACTACATCTATATCTTTCATTCCTTCTACACGTGAACTTGTATGAGCAGGACCATTACGCTCTCGGAAAACCTCATTATCATATTGAAAGTGTTCTAAACAAATCCTGCCGTAGTGGTCAGGTCTTACCGTCAGACCTGTCAGGATTGAAGGGTCAATGTTATGAATTATAAGACGATTAATTGGAAATTTATCTATGACCAGTTGTAGTTTATAATATCCAGGTTTTGTGGTCTCATCTGTTACCATGAGAAATGATCGTTCGTTTTGTGGTGAATGAGAGATACTGTCTACAACAGTTGAATAAAAGCTGTATAGTACGTCTCTATCGGAGTCCAGTCCTGGTGTTGTTGTACCCTCACAGCTACTCCCGAACACGTACAGTTTTAATGGCATATTATCAAATAAGTCGATAATATGGGTGAATAATATTTCATCTACCATTGCATCTCTTCTATATTTGTCCCTATTATCCTCAGAAGCGCCGATCCAATCTAGAATTTCATAAAGACGGAGTGACACATTGCAATACTGTGCAGCCATCTTGTGGAACTGTGAACTGGAAATAGAAACGATTTATACTGTATCGTACTTGAAAATATAAAGTTTCCGAAAACAGAAGGATGAATTAATTAACACTTTATAAATGACCATGCTACATCTTAATCATTCGATAACTTACATTGACATTGACTAATCAGACCATAAGGACAACAAAGAACATTTTGATATAAACAGTCGGTCACAAAACAATTTACCTCTGTCAATTAATTGAGCTATTCTAAATATATGTTCTGCTTTATTCTTATAAACGACACTGAACTGCGACAAACAGAAATGGGGTATTAAGAAATATGCATGCAGTGAAGTATGTACACATGCCCTGTCTGGCCAGAGCCTCACATTTCTGCTGGCATGTTATACATAATTATATTGCCTTGTGACATAAATATGAGTCGCGGCTAGCAATTTCGGGTCTTAATGCATCTGCGTACTGTTAAGATTCGGGTGATTTTGTACATCCACATTCCCGCTACCCCTTTTTACACTTACTGTGCCATATTTAAGAGCAGCGATCCGATTCGTGTTTTTGAGAATACAACGTTGAATCGTAACCATAGTTAATTTCGAATATGCCCGATTCTTTCAAAATCACAAAGATTTCACACATTTTGCTACAGGTATTCGTGAAAGCTTTCTTCAAAAATCGTGATATAAATGACAAGTTGTTGAAGTCAATCAGTCATAAAATAAAAACAAGTTAATAGATGTGAGAAAACCCAAAATTTACGTGATCGTTACACCTGAAATACCTGCCTGCACGACCATGCTGAGGAACCAAATAGCTACTGCCTGAAACCGTCTCTGACTAATTGGTGAGCAGGGCACAGACAGATCAGTGATTGGTTGATTTAATGATTTATTGGGGTTAAACGCCGTTTTCAACAATATTTCATATTTCATATATAGTCATATCACGGCGGCCAGTTCACCTAGTCATATGTTTCCTGGTTTTCTCACACCAATTCTCCACACAGCATACTTTCCAAGCAACTGGCTGCTTTTCAACACAGACTATTCTGAGCTACTAGGGCTCGGCCCAGATACAGATCAGACTGCGAGCATGCGCTGATTGTTTTCGATCTACACTGGTCGCAAATGCCTTACGGCTCATTTTCGTAGAGGACCCTTCATATATGAAACCAATTTTATTGTCGATAACATGGTTTATGTAAAATGGCTTACCTTCAATTAATTTCCGGGTTAAAATAGAAACTTGTCATTCATTGAAATCACAATTTAATTGAAATCCATTTAGATGAACTCATTTTTGTTACAAGTGATCAAGCAATGATTTCGTCGGTTTAAAGTGGCGCACATTTCCTGTTTAGCAGAATATGCGTTACAAAGGTAAAACGTAAATTAAAGTTGAGATTTAGTGTAGTTACAACAAAGATTTATAAATAGAAGCTTTGGAGTTCAGTCATGTTCTATTTAAGGCAATTATGTTACCTGTATCTATTAATAGATCTGCTGGACTTAGGTGGCAGGGGACACATTCGATATTTCATATAGTTGGAGTGTTTGAAAATGAATTGATTTCTTAACTATATAACAATATATGGCATTGATTTCTTTATTGACTTCTATCAATTGATGCATACACAGTGTGGAGAAAATACGAACATTTGTATATGCTAGCTCATATCATGTTGAAGAGCTTTTCAAGGGGAGGTCAATCTAAATATCATTTGAGAAGCTGTTTTGGGATGAAAATTCAGGTATTTCAAATAAGATTTTCTACTAGAAGAATACTGATGACATGGTATTTTGTATACATTTCCTGGTTATGCATTGCTTGATTATTAAGTACGTGTGCTTCAATTGTCTCCTGCATGTTTCCAGGAAGTAAGGACATGATTAGAAAATCTGCTGAAATAGTGTCATTTTAGCCCGCATTTTGGGTAGGTGGGATAGAATACACAGGGTTTTATTTTTTTTCTGTTCTGTTGAGTTGCTGAAATGTTACATGATTATGAAATATTGTTATAATGCCATATATTGAGATATAGTTTTGACATTATGATGGATGTTGTTTTTGTGAATTTTTCAAATAACATTTATTGGTGCGGACAAGCTTAAATGTTGCACATTTAGGGGTCCCCTGCCACCTTAGTTCTGCTGGATTTGGTCAAAGGGAAGCAATTCATTTTACATAGGCGACCATTGTAGCATTATGGGTTGTGGTTCTTTCCCAACATCTCAATGAAGCCACAAACCTGAATTAAATCAAAGTCCATTCTTATATCTACCATTACAGCACCAGAAACTCAGGGCTCATCCCACCATTTTTTTAGCTACGACGTCAAATGATAGGTCACCCTTATCCCGCACTGAATTTCACTTTAAATTTAAAAAAATACAGGATGTTCTAAAAATCACTCTGAAGGTGTCAATACAGTCCAATGCAAACCAGAGTTTGGTTACAAATTACTCACAGGATAATATAGTTTTAAAAAAAAGAATTCAACTTTCAGCAAAATCATTATTGTCCAATGGGTGACATATTTGGACAACATTGTCTGCCCCGCAAGCCGATCTAAAGGGAATTCTGGTTTTCGCTAAACGGCATATTTTTTACATTTTAGTATATGGTAGCCTATAGTGGACTTACATACACAGTTTCAATACATTTGGTCAAACGGTTATAGAAAAGTAGCCGTTTCCCTTAACCCTATCAATATAGAACTATGCTATGTACATGTACTTGTTATAGCATTGTCTCCCTTTAGAACAAAATGAAAATTTTAATCCTTAAAAAGTAGCTTATAATATCAAACTTTACTGGGCTTTTTCATAGTTTTCAGTCTGTTATAGTATATTTAACATGTCAAATGACGAATAATGTAATTACAAATGAAATTTAGTGATTTTAATTAAATTTTAATTACATAACCCTTTTTTTGGTAAAAAATAAGGGTTTTTCTTTAATAAGGTCCTTTAAACAGGCCATTATGATACAATTCTATTCCAAATGTTAGCAACACTGTTTCAATTAACTGAGCCCAAAAGATATACATTCTTCTACACCCCCATCTCTTTTATTTTACAGGAAATAAAGTCCAGGGGTCTGAGTAGAAATTCATGAAGGATCCAAAGATTTATGTATCAAGATAAGTAGACACCAACTGACCAACATGGCCAGGCTGTTTTCTGTCACAGACATGACTCATTCCATTGTGTGCAAGCATTTGGGCAACATACATAGAGAATATACACATTTTTATTTATATAAGCTTTGTATTTTGAGAATTTTAATTATGAAAGGGCACCGGAAAAAGAGAAAAACAATGTTCAAACCCGGATGTAAGGGTGGACCAGGAGAGCAAAGTCACCTGAAAGTGAACAGGGACAGTGAATATGTCATACCAACTGTTGAAGAAGCAGAATTATTTGATGTAGACCCAGTCATTCATAACGCCATGGCTTCAACATCAACTTCGGATGACTAGAAGTCGGATTTCATGATTCTGCGTCCTAGTGGAAAATAGCCCATATACAAGAGTACAGGCAGCCAAAACACATGCACGTCAAGGTGAGAATACATTCTAAAGCACCTTTCACATATATATTTGGGACATTTAACTATATACAATGGACAAATATGTTATTAATTTGTGTTTTGTCAATATAAAAGGAAACTGAAATGCATTCATTCCCCAATAGTACAGTAAAAGGGAGATAACTCTTGAATACTTATGCAACCATAGCTTATATTTTCTCTTCAAGAGTTTCTTTTGGGGGATAGTTGTTTTCGTTTAACAAACTTAACAATCATACACTTTCAAAGTAAACAAAAACCTACAGAAAATACAGCAAACTACATTGCATGCATGTGACAGTTTAACTTTGAGAGAGATAAAACATTGCAGAGTATGAGCAAATCCTCCTTTTCCCACGATTTCCTGCTGCAGAGATGTTTTCGTGGGAGAACCGGCCCCAATTTTGGATTTAAAATGTTTTTTATACCTAATTTCAGTCTGCAGCATGACTGCTACAAAGTTTTTCATGTGGCAAAACTGTTATAAATGTTCAACAGAGTCTATTTGGAGCATAGAAGCAGCTTTCCCAACTGTCGAGGTAATCTTAATTTCGACAATACAAAGGAAGAGAGAAGAGGTCTGGTTTAGCGGGAGGGGATGACATGTGGTACATGTACGTACACGTCCAAAATGTTCAAACTTTACACCGAGGTGTCTTCAGCAACAAAGAGAAGAGGTCGAAAGATGGCCACGGCAAACATGGGCTTGAATATAGCACTGACCCAAACCCCAATTGGGGGACTCAAGTTTAGTTCACCTTTTGGCTGGTGGTAATATTGGGGGGCCGTCACGTCGGGGCTTTGCAAATAGTTGCAAAGCGGCAGGTGATGTTATTGTTTCGGAAAATAAGGCCGACATGTCCATGCGTCTGCAACAGTTGCAACAAATAAACCGCTGGCAAGGACGACCAGAAATAGAAATTCCTGTGCAGATAGACGGGGTTTACAATAACAACCTATACTTGGGTGTGGGAAAAAATACATTTCAGCCGGCAACCCGGTGCACTGTGAATGTGGCTGAAAATATTACGCCACGTAAGCAAATAGTTGCAGTGGAACAGTTAACAAGGTATGCTCGAAGCACGGATTTCACACACAGGACGATATGTGTGATATAAAGGCAGGTAATTGCTCTGCCATTGCCAGCATGAATACAAACATTGTGGATGAGCAACAATGGGCAGAAAAGTGTTTCCGCAAGTTCAAAGATGAAGAAATTGAGGTAAAATATGTCACCACAGATGGCGATGGCAAATCGAAGCGGCAAACCAACTTTACCTGTCTGGAGTAACCAAGACCGCTCCAATTAATCAGAAACTAGACACACGTCATCTCAGTGCAAACCATAGACAATTTATAAAAGGGTCATCAAGTGTTACAGCAATCATGCCGGGGAAAACCAAAGCATACCGCCAATACCTCCAAAACAGGTTTGCATTAGACATGAGCCAGATATGTCATGCTGGCTTCAATGCATAATCAAGAAAAGTCGTCATGTGCAACCAAAGATCCTGGAAGCGACGCGGGACATAATGTCTACTATCAAGCAATGCTACGCAGGGAATCTCACAGTTTGTGCAAGATCAATTCTGCTGTGTGCAAAGGAAGAAAGAACGACAACTGGCTTTCAAACAGTATTTTCCTCTCAAGCTCATTCCAAATACATGTACGAATAAAGGAGATTGAGAAAGTGTTAATGGAAATTATCGAATATCGCCTTGCAGATGACATAGTAAATCTAACCAGACTTAATACTAATTCATAGAAAGTTGAGGGGACAAATAGAGCTATAAAACGTTCTTTACCTAAAGACAAGACTTTTTCAAGGAATTTCGAGTCACGTGTACATTGTGCTTTACACTCCGTCAATAATGGCCCCGGAAATTCCTTGCGCAAACTGTGTTCTGCTGCTGGTTGTCCCATTCCAGCAGGAAGTAATGCCGACAAAGTGCCTCTGAAATGAAAAATAAAAGAGGGAAAAGTCAATGGCATTCAAAATGAAGCGCAGGCTACGACAAAAGCGTTTGTTCAATTTGTACGAAAAGCATCGGGAGCGGAACAATTATGTAAATACTTAATTGACAAGGAGTCTAAGGTAAACTCGGTCAAAGAATCAACATGTGCCACACTCCCGACAAAGCGGTGACAATACAGACCATGATTCATATACCCGAACACCAATGAAACTGAGAAGATTAACAACAACTAATTCACCTACAGCCAAAGATACAGGCAGGCTCGTGCCCAAGGCAGGAACCTCTGGCCACACACTGGCCTCTACCCGTGTTGACATGATGCGGTTCAATGGTAAGATGCATTTCCCTAATACATAGCTTATTGTGGCAGAGGTGACCGACATCCATGGGATTTCCATGCCTGTCAATCTCTGCCAGTTCAGTTCCAGTGATCAGGATCATCACCAGCCGCTGAACCCGGCTCTTTGTACATTTACCACTTGGCCAAGTCACCCTTTTGACTGGATAGCCTTCCAAACATCAGTGCATCCAAACTACTCCAGGCATTCCGACCTTACCTCTGAAGTCCTGGAGAGTTTTTCAATCAAACGTTGAACTTTAATTACAAATTTGGGGGAATAATTCATGAGGGCAGTGGTTGATGAGCATTCACCTAAAATTTCGTCTGTTTATTATTAGTGCAACGGACTAAAATGAGCAAAAAGGGTGAAAAGCTACTAAAAATGAAGGCCTGTTTAGGTCAAAGGGAAGCAATTCATTTTAGATAGGCGACCTTTGTAGCATTATGGGTTGTGGTTGTGAAACGTTACCTCACTGTTGAGTGGACAGATTTGGAGAGATTTAAATATAAAACACGCAGAACATCCCTTCCTTCTTGGTAAGGGGCTCGTTAGAGCCAATTGCTATAGTAGGCGAACTCCGAAGACACTCATCATTTTGAGACTTGAAACTAGACTAGTGTTTTACAATATCGGCATTGAATAACTTCAGATCTGTCTTTCTTTATCAGCTCTCCGTTTCTGAAGACCATCTCGGGTTCAGAGAGATGTCTTGGTAGTTGCAGATCGTATATAATGTCAATCAAAGCGGATGATCTGTGGAATATTTTTTTAAAAATGAATGTACTTTTGCCAACCCATGTCGGTCCTTTCGTACAGCCAAATAGTCCCTGTCTAAAAATCAATATGCGGAAACTTGGTAGGATATGCCCGGAAAATTGATTTGATTTGATATCACTTAAGCAATAGAAAGATCTCTTAAATAATTTGCTTTTAAATTATATGAATTACACAATTGAAAATTAAAATGTATTTCTAGGCTTTCAGGTCTCAACATACTTGAGCGTTTTTGGCTTTTGCAATCCAGTTACTCGAGTATAAAATCTGGACATGCGCAGTACACGCACGAGTAACCATTCACGAACGCCTAACCCCAGTATTATGTTGTTTACAAAATGGCGACATTATGTGCATCAGCCGTCGCCATCTTTGATCTCGTGTTACCCGTCAAATATTGGGGCTCGTTCTAGTCGAGTAGATTATAGATTAAGCGCATGCGCAGTTCGCTTACTCGATACGTTCGACTTTCAACTCCAGTTACTCTCGTTACGCGAGTAAAGAAGTCGAAAACGCTCCTTGATCGCGCATAAAGTTCATGTGTGATTCCTTAATATTGTAAATCGAGTGGAGTAAAGGAAGCTTTTCGAATCCGACACAAAAACAAGTTCAGATAAACGAGTCATAATGTTAACATATATATTATATACTCAAAATATCAAATTATTGAAAAGATGACAAAATAAATAATTGACAAAATATAACATATACGGTAAATGTGTAAGTTAGCCTAGGCGACTGAATTACTTTCGAAATCCTTTCGAATACATTTCAGCGGTAATGTCAATCAGGAATCTAAGTACTAGAGTATTTCATTCTAGATTCCTGCGTAAATTCATCAGACTTTCAACCGAAATCAACCACAGAAGACGGAATAAGTCAAGTTCCAGTGATAAAATTAACTCAATAGAGAATCAAATTATTCGAATGATAGCTTTTTTTGTAAAGATAAAACAGCTTCAATTATAAATAATTTGCTATCTTGTTTATCGATTTTTAATCATTTTATAAATTAAGTCAATGCATTGACGAAGTCCGCCTAGTTTAACGATTAACATATTGGCTTGTCACCCTGGAGACCAGGGTTCGATTCCCGGGCTAGGCAGCCTTTTTTTTTATAAATAGGAATATATTATAATAATGACACCGCTGCAACAAACTCCTTAAACATTCTGGGATTTTAAATGATTTAAAAAACAATGCTTATGTGTGTTCATTTCATAAAAAAAGGCTAAAATCCATTGTAAACCAGGAGGAGTGTTTAGCAGAAACTATCCAAATGGCAGATGCGCAAAAGTAAGTAAAGTAAGTAAGTAAATCTTTTACTATATAATAAAACATAATACAAAGTTTGTTGGTAAAACACCCGGCCCCGTAGGCCTACATGTCAATATATAAAGGTAATGTCTATGTACGTAAGTTCATGTATTCTTATCAATTTGTGGTTCATGTAGTCTATATACATATATACATATATACATACATACACATCTATACTTCTATCGATGGTTTTGTTCGAGCAGGCAGAAGTTACAGCTTGTACAAGATGTAGTTATTGCATCCCTGAACGAAGATATCAATAGTTAAGAGTTGCTAAGAACTTTAAGAGGTATGGTGTACTTTTGAAAGCAACGTGTTTTAACATATAAGGATTCTACTGATGCATTTTAATAGAACAATAGTCCGTCACGGTACTGACATAAGTCTAAATACAATTACGGGTCATCAATGTTACAAGCACTCAATTATTTTATATATTTACAAAAGGAAAATCGGTATAACCCAATCGTCCGTGTAAATTGAGTGGATTTTATAACTACAACACTAGACACTAGAAAAACTTTATGATTTCTTTAAAGATGCAAATACAAAAAGAAATGAAAATGAAAAGATTGAACTAAACGAAAACAATATTCAAACACTTAAGGAAGAAATAAACGTTAAAATCAGTAAAGGAGAAATATTGAATGCGGTAAAAACATTAAAAAATAACAAAAGCCCGGGTATGGACAATATTTTAAATGAACACATCAAAAATACGGTTGAGGAAAATTCTGCCAATATATGAACAATTATTCAACTTAATCTTTGATTTCGCAATTATCCCCCAAAGTTGGACCAGCGGAAATATTATTCCGATTTATAAACAAAAGGGAGACTAGAACCAACCAGAAAATTACAGGCCTATAACACTACTAAGTTGTTTGGGCAAATTATTTACCAGCATTATAAACACAAGATTAATCAAATTTGTAGAAGTTAACAATATAATTAATAACTGTCAAGCGGGATTTAGAAAGGATCATTCTACTACTGATAATCTATTTGTTATACAGTGCCTTGTCGATATGCTTAAAGCAAGCAAACGTTATACGGTGCATTTATTAATTTTAAGCAAGAATTTGATACGGTATGGCGACAAGGATTACGGTCAAAATTATTAAAATATGATATAAATGGATTTTTTTTCAATTTGATCAGGAAAATGTATGAAGATATCAAGTCAAGAATAGTCACTACTACCGGTGTATCCAGTTTCTTTCCATGCACTTCTGGTGTTAGGCAATGTGAAAACCTACCACCCCTGTTATTCTCATTATATTTAAATGATTTGGAAGATTTTTAATTGAACATAATGCCAAAGGTATAGAGACTGAGGCACATACTGATGAATTGTTTCTTTATCTAAAAGTATACATTGTCTTATACGCAGATGATACAGTGCTAATTAGTGATAGCAATCATGATTTAAAAAACAGTCTTAACATTTTTGAAAAATACTGTGATCAATGGAAATTAACAGTCAATTCTAAAAAAACAAAAATTATGATCATAGGTTCAAGAAGCAAAATATATAAATATAAATTCACTTTTAAAGGACAAGAAATTGCAATTGTAAATGAATATAAATATCTCGGAATATTCGTGTCTAGAACCGGAACATACCTTTACGCTAAAAAACATATAGCAGAACAAGCAAATAAAGCTATGCTTTCTCTTTTTAGAAACATTAGAAATTTAGAATTACTATACGATTTGCAAATTGAAATATTTAACACAACAATTAAACCAATCCTTTTATACGGTTGTGAGCTGTGGGAATTCAGCAATGTAGATATACTAGAAAGAGTACAACTTTAATTTTTTAAACAAATTTTACATTTGAAAAAAAACCTACACCTTCAAATATACTTTACAGTGAACTTGGAATTACGCCACTTGAAATAGATATTAAAAGTAGAGTTATTAGCTGTTGGAGTAGATTAAATACTACTACCCCTTATACATTATCCAACTGTTTATATCTTAGCTTATACAGCAACCAAAGTAGAGTCAAATCTAAATGGCTAGAAAATGTAAAAAAAATATTAATGAACAATGGCTATGGTAATGTATGGAATAATCAATTTAACGTTAATCCAAAATGGATCTCATTATCTTTCAAGCAGAAAATGAAAGACCAATACATGCAACAAGGGTCACACAATCTATCAAAATCTTCCAGTGGTAACAACTATAAATTAATCAAAAATTCATATGAAATGAACAACTACTTTAAATATTTATCAAACTATTACTGCAAAATTCTGACAGCTTTCAGAACTGGCAACCATAGATTGCCTATAGAAGTACGCAGATGGCATAGCATCCCGGTTCCTCAAAGGACATTTCAATAATGCAATCTAACCATAGGGGATGAGTTCCACTATACCCTTGAATGCAAACACTTTGAAAATCAAAGAAAACAATTTATAAAAAAGTATTACTATAATGCACCGAGAGACCATTTAAACAGTTCAGCTGATAAACCAACAATTCCGCTACTATTGTTATTATTTTGTTCAAATATTGATTTTTATCTCCACTTACTGAAAGTCAGTCAACTTATGTCATGGCGAATCCGTACGTGCGTGTGTGCACCCGTGCGTCAACTGTTTGTTTCAAACGACTTCTGCTCCCTAACCACTTACCCAATTGGGATGGAACTTCATAGGAAGCATCCTCTAAATGACCTCACCTAAATTCCTTCAAATGTTTTGGATCCATTCAAAATTCTGATTTCGATGTCAACCGAAAGAAAAAACTTAAAAAAATTCTGTTCCTTCTAAACTCGTCGACCGATTTTCAAAATATTTTGTAGAAATGATCCTTGGATGATCATCTGTCGCATTCCTCTAAGCCATGTTGGTTGGTCAAAAAAGATGGCCGCCAAGGGGTGGGGCTATTTTGCCTTATATAGTTAAAGTTAAAACTTCACCTCCGAAAAGGTAAGGTCGATTTTCAAATCATCTTGTAATAATGTTCCTTGGGTGACCTTCTATCATATTCTTTCAAGCCATGTTGATTGGTCGGAAAACATGGCCGCCAGGGTGCGGTCTGTTTTCCTTATATGGCTATAGTGATCACTTAAATAATCTTCGCCTCCGAAAGTGTCAAATCGATTTTCAAATAATTTTGTAGAAATGTTCCTTGGGTGACCTTCTATCAGATTCCTCTAAGCCATATTGCTTGGCGTGAAAACATGGCCGCCAAACATGTTTTGTCGAAAGTATAAGGCCGATTTTCAAATAATGCTGTAGAAATTTGCATTGGGTCAGCCTCTATCATATTCCTACAAGCCATGTTGATTGGTCGGAAAACAGAGGTCGGGGTTATTTTTCCTTAGTTTAATTTAATTTAGTTTAGTTTAAATTTATTTATTTGACATCGATTGCGAAACAAGCTTTAAGCTTATATTAATCACGTTCGATGTCTACTTCCTGGATACTTAACCAGTACTCGCGCCGTTTTGTGATTATTTTTCCTTAGATGACTATAGTGAAAATTTAATAAATCTTCTACTCCGAAAGTGTCAAGTCGATTTTCAAATAATGTTGTAGAAATGTTCCTTGGGTGACCCTCTATCAGATTCCTTCAAGCCATGTTGATTGGTCGGAAAAAATGGCCGCCAGGGGGCAGAGCTGTTTTGCCTTATATGGCTATAGTGAAAACTTAAAAAAATCTTTTGGGACGAAAGTATCTGGCCGATTTTCAATTATTTTGTAGAAATTCATCCTTGGATGATTCCACCAAATCATATTAGTTGGTATTAGAATATTGCCAGGGGATGGGCAATTAACCTTATATTGGCTTTAGTAAACATTTTGCAGAAATGTTCCTTGGGTGACACTCTACAAGATTCTATTAAGCAATGGTGGTTGGTAAAAAAACATGGCCACCAGGGGGGCGGGGCCTGTTTTGACATCTTTTTTGCTTAATGGCAGTGGGAGCGAAACTTGATGTGAAATTAAATCGTACTGGCAGAACTGCTAATTCATCAACGTTGTTGGGAAAACATTACGTGTATGCCTGATACGCTGCTGTGAAAACAAATCTTACTAGCAGTACTGCTATTTAATCTACGTTGTTGGGAAAACATTACGTATATGCCTGATACGCTGCTGTGAAATCTTATCATCAGTACTGCTTATTAATACACGATATATTTGTATATTTCTGAAATAATGTTGAAAGCGGAGTTATACACCATTTAAACAAATCGCTATTCTGAAGATAATATAGCATTTTATATTAACCAACCTCATCTATAGATGTACTGTATAACTGATATTATTGGCAAAGTAAAACTCGTTGGCGAATTAAGCGTGTGGAATACATTCACTAATATATCCATTAGCGTAAATATCATCCAATCCGATAACCTGCTACTCCAAAAAAAGCAACTGTACACATGCAGCTTAATTTTGAACTGCACGTGAAGAGGAAAATGTATCCGTGAAAGCATACTGACGAATCGAAATGGACACATTACTTTCAAAAGTTTCTTAGATCCTTTGACTTTTTAGCGAAAAATGCAGAACATCTACACGAATGCGCAGTTGGATCTGCACTGGTCATAATGCATCAATGATGGTTTTCGCAGAGCAACGTTCAAACTGACCGTATCATTAAATGACAACACAGCACAATTTAGAAATTGACATTTTGCTACAAATGTCCGCTAAAGCCTGCCCCACATAAAGACGCGTTTTGACGCCTCTGTAAAACACAACTTTTGAAATTATTCTTGAAATAAAATGTAATTTTAAATTCTGTCACAACGTTTAAACACTATTCAATAGTTATATTTATCTTAATTTATGGATATTTTCCCTTTTCTATCTAGATGTTTTCAAAGTCGTCTGCTGCAGATATGTAGTACGTGCGTAAGGGTGAAAACACTGTAATACCCAGATATGTCTGTCAAATCACTTACAGAAGACATGTCGTACTTTGTTGTCAGAGTTTAGTATATGTAATACGGGAACGTATTAGTAGCTTGCCATAGCAGATTTGTGTGGTTTGTTAAATATCATACTGTCGTATTTTTTGAGAATTGGGTGCGTTATTGAAACTAATGCCTTTTTATTAAATTTGTGATTACATGTAGATTTGTTTTTATTGGTTAATAAATGTAGTTAGGTATAAGAATGAAATTATAAACGAGTATAATGCTCCAGAATAACCACTCTAAGCGTGGTCATTACAATTGTGGATAATGATATGCTCGAACATAAACACAATCTGATAAAACTGAACAATGTATTTCTGCAATTTCTCGTATATTTTTAATTAAAATGAATTAAAATGAATATTTACTTCGCGAAAAATGCAGTAAGAGTTATCTGCCTGGGTGTACATGTTGATCTGAATCAAAACACATGTCACATAAATAGTCGCGAGACTGGAGTTCGTTTAAGTTGCCTCCTTGTATAGAGCAGCAGAATCGGAAAGAATGTCAACCCCTTTGGTCTCGCGTCCGTTTCGAAAACGTCTCATAGTTATCTTCCATCACATATTAGGGAGCAATTATTAAGCTGTCGTGAACAATCCCGGCTGCCGACGGACAAATGATGACCTGTTAGTTTTCAAGGAGCGTCCGCCGCGGCCGCGGGAGGTTGAAGCTTCATATCTGGCCATGGTTGTTATGCATTTCCCGCCTATGCGATCAGGGTTGAAGGGTTACCATTGTGACTGTCTAGCTGTATAGTGGTGTTAGGACAAATTGACCTACAGTACTGGTAACTGTCGTGATATAATTAGTTAGTGTTGTAGGCAGCGTTAGACACCGTGCTAATAAACAAAACAGAAGAAACAACATAAACAAATCTACAGCAAACGACTTTGAAAACATCTACTCATCATGTTTGTAACTCTTTTAAATGAAAGCACAGTTATTGAGTAGAATTGAACACATTGTGGAGAATAGATAAATTGCACATTGTAAGCCATATTTGCTTTTACCACAATTGTTTCGAAATTTGTCATCTATTGCCGTTTGTATGAGGGAAAGGGTTTATATTACAGGGAGATAATTCGACAAAGAATAAGGGTCATGCTATAAGAGTTATCGTTTGCTTTAAACAAGGAAGTGTAATTATCAAGACAGGACAAGGTAGGGCATATCGTTAAAAAATAAAGAAACACCAAGAAAATGAGATGTAAAGTGAATATTCTGTACTTAGAACTTTCCGTTATTCATACTGTTATTGATGAAGTTGAATGTAATCTGATACCGGTGTCTTGAATCGTTTACGATTAGTTAAACCGGTATTTCTTCTGGTAAAATGTAAAAGGAATGCATGCAGCATGTTTGACATTCGTTGGTTTTAACCCTTATCCTGATATAGATCAATTTAAAAAACAAGTATGGCAAAACTCTCCATTTCCCATCAGGTGTTAACCCTGTTAACAAAAATAAGGTTTCATTATCTACAGATATTACACATTAATCCTTTACCATTTCACGCATACAAGGTTTCTACATCAACCGACTTTGAAAACACCTACACTAAAATATGGAAAATCTTTTAATTTGAAAGCATAATGTATTGTGTTGATTTGAAAATAATGTGACAAGTGAGAGTTTTTACAACAATGTTTTCGAAAGTGAAATGATCCAAAATGTATCTACATGTGAGACAAAGTTAAATGTCCGTTCATTTTACCACATCCTCGGTACCCAGGCTATTCACAACATATATGATATATATATTTTATGAATAGCCTGGGTACCGAGGATGATTTTACCAATACACAGATATAGCCTTTGTATGTCTATTTTATCAGAGGCAGTATTTAATGTCAGTTCATCTACAGTTTATTGTGAAAGAAGTCCGGCTTTCTAGAACGTGTTTGATAAATCTTTACCAACTTTGAAAACTTTTAACAGATTTAAAGACATGTGAACTAGAATTATAAAATATTTGCTGAATATAACTGGAAAAGTAAATGAAATCTAATTATGTTCAAAAATGTATAAATTGCCATAGTTAACAACATACCATGTCTTGAACCCTGTGTTAGACAACACGTCTATTGTTACAATCTTCTTACCCTTTCCTCATACAGAAGCTTTCTGAAGTCTCTGCAGGAGACAACTTTTCAAAACATTCTGGCAAAATAAAAGAAATTGCTTATGGTGATCATTTAATGTTTTAAACTTCATCCAATTCTTGTTCTTTCATTTATGAAAACTTTCATAGTTTTGACTTTATGTTTTAAAAGTCTTCTGCTGCAGATTTGTTTTATGTTCGAAAGGGTTAACTGATTACCCGATAAAATATTTTTGAAATTGTCTTCGTTGATTAGGTTTGAATAACTGAGTATGACTTCTTCAATATTAAAAGTATACTTTTGATACAGTAAAAAGAAACATATTGAGGGCAAATGATGAATTGATCTTTTTGACTACCAATTTATTTTTAATGTGCTTGTGTATTAGTACAGAATTCTTCATCTTTAAGCGTATTCTTCCTTTGTTCACAAAAACTTTTTTAAAGCAAACATGACGGTCAGATTTGAATTATAATAGGAAAAGTAATTCAACCAAATGATTCGATAAAGAGGAATAAACCAATAGTCTCCCAATAATATCTCTTTTATTCTTCAAATTGTCCATTAATAACTCTTATTACCAAAATTAAACCGTGACTATGATGTGGCAACTAAAAAGAAGTGCATCATGTTATGACACTTGAAAATGAGCACTCATTTGTTACACATTACTGAATTATTGTGGTAAAGCATACAGTTATATGGTATCTTCATTCATTCGTTCATTCATTCGATGAGTTTAATGACAAGACAAAATAGCATTTGTTGTAATTATACGTTTTTCTCAAACAATTATCAATATATGCAACTTTTTAAACAAAATTATTATTTTAAAAAGCTGCTGTATATGCTTGATATCAACTAAATAATAAGTTTGAATTTAAATAAATTAATGTTTATTTTCGCGATGAAGTAAATTTTCAAACTGTTTAACCCGACATTTTTAGAAAAACCTTATTTACAAAGAATATTGTTTAACCAGATTTTCAGACATATAGTTGTACACCACAATGTGTTTAACCCTTTCCCACTCACATATACTTTCTGAACCCTCTGCAGCAGACGGCCTTTTGAAAACATTGTGACGAAAAGTATTGCTCAAAACGAGCGATTTCTCCATCTGCCACAACGTTTTCCACTTTTAGTCATACGTTTTCCATTCAATTTTAGAGACTTTCTATGTTTTGATAAAATATGTTCAAAGTCGTCTGCTACAGAATTGTCCTATGAGGGAAAGGGATGCCCCTTTTCAACATACAACACATCTGAAACAGACGGCATTGAACACATCTGTGAAAAATATGGAAACTCCCTTTAAATGCAAGATTTAATTACAATAAAGAGTTGAAAGCATTGAAGCAAAATGAGAAGTATCTCATTGTGAACAATTCATATTCTGTTACACTACAGAAAAACATCCAAACATCTCTAGTTGTTTTAACAGTTTTAACCTTTTCCCACGCACTAATGTTTTCAACCCTATTCAATAATTATTCTTTCATTTATAGAGGTTTTCCATATATTTGCCTTTATGTCTTAAATGCCGTATAATTCAGATTCTTAGTATGTGGGAAACGGTTAATGACATGGGTATACTTTGGTAATATGATGTATTGTAGGACATAGACCCGTATACCCTTCATAATCCTGGCCTCTAATCAAACTATACGGTGTTCTTAAGATCGGATAAAACGTTTTCCAACTTAACCCTCGTTCAGCAGAAATATGGAAAATCTCTATAAATTAAAGTATAAGTATTGAATGGAGTTGGAAAGATTTTTGAAATTAAGAGCAATATAACCTTTTACCTAATGTTTTCAAATTCAATCTGCTGTAAATCCATTTGTCGGTAGAAAGGGTTAAAATGACTGTGCGGCAAACAATAATTTATTTCACAACAAGATATGAAATAATTGGCACTCGGCCGAATATATATTATAACTGAATAGGCCTGCTTTTTTAAAAATCTGATTGAAAAAATGTAGTCTTTAAGGTATTGAGTATGTACATGGATGATATCACCCTATTGTTCAATAGTTTGGCACAAAGCCGTCATCAGGTTTAATCCTTTCCCACTTGCAGATACATTTTGACGCATCTGCAGATGACCACATTTGAAAATATTGTGGCTCATGCTTTAAAAATTAGTTCTAGCAGTCAAAGGGTTAACCGTAACATCAAGTTACATTTGTTTTCTGAGGTATTACGCCGTTTTCATCATTATTTCAGTTATATCAGGGCAGTATTGTCGTATGAGTGAAAGGGTTAACCCCATTCAGGCAAAAGTTTTCTTCTCTGAAAAATAGTAACAATTTCTTTAATATTAAGGGATTTTGTATGTTGTTTGCGTATAATAGTTTTCAAAGTCATCTGCTGCAGATTTGTTGTATGTGCAAAATGGTTAACCCTTTTCCTCATATGACAATTCTGCATCAGACGACTTCTCTATAATTGACTAAAGTAGAAAACATAGTGACAAAAGGAAAAATTGTTCGTTTTGAGCAATTTCTTCTTTTGTAACTGTTTTCAAAAAGCTGTCTGCTGCAGATGCCTCAAAAAGCGTCTATATGAGGGAAAGGGTTAAATGATAGAACATTTATAAACATTCTGGCAAATGGGGGAAATTGCTCACTATGAGCATAATGTTTTCAAAAGTCGTCTGCTGCAGAGGCCTCAGAAAGTGTCTATATGTGGGAAAGTCTACTTCAAACAGCTTTTGAAAACAAAACATTGTGAGAAAAAGATAAGTTGCTCATAATGAATAATTCTATTGAATAATTATACTTTAATTTTTGGAGATTTTCCACATGTTTGCATAATTGTTTTTATATTTGACTTTTGCCACAACGTTTCCAACTCTATCAAAACAGAATATACCATAACTTTGCCTAGAGGTAATCAAAATCGGCTTCTGATTTGATATATACATGTGAGAAAGGATTAAAAAACAAAATCTGAGACAAAATTGTAACATTTTTAAAAACTATGAGAAAATATCACTTTTTCATATTGTTTTCAAAATATGTCCTCTGCTTTGATGACAGATTTTGTTTGAGATGATTAAAGATTTAAAACAATGCAGTGAGCAAATCTGTATTAACAATTAACTTGATATTTCAACACTTTCTCACATACAGACGCTTTCTGACATCTCTGCTGCAGACGACTTTTGAAAACATTGTGACAAAAGGAGAAATTGCTCAAAAACGAGCAATTTATCCTTTTGCCACCATGCTTTCAACTCTGTTAAATAGTTTTATCTTTCATGTAAAGAGATTGTAAATATTTTCGACTAAATGTTCTCAAATTCGTCTTCTGCAGATTTGTTTTATGTTAGAAAGGGCTAAGAGTTGCATTCTTTGACAAAATTAAGATCTACATTGTGTGGAAACAAGTAATTTCTCAATTATACTAGTGGTTTTGTATAGGTCTGTTAGAAGGGATGGAAACATTGTATAGTAAGAAGGAAATTGATTATAATCAGTTGTCTATTGCAGACATGTCAGATGTTTGGTGTATCAGGGAAGGGGTTTAAAACCCTTTCCCTCATACGACAATTCTGCAGCAGACAACTTTGTCAAAAAATAGAAAATCTCTATAATGGAGCAATTTCTTCTTTTGTCGCTATGTTTTCAAAAAGCCGTCTGCTGCAGAGGCGTCAGGAAGCGTCTTTATGAGGTAAAGGGTTAAAACCCTTTCCAATGTGAAAAAAATCACCAGCAGAAGTCTTTGAGAACATGTAGGCATTAATAAGGAATATACCTATCAATGAATGTAACATTATTGAATAGAGTCGAAACACAGTGTTTGACATAGTGTGACAAAAGGAGAAAGGTTCATATTAATCATCAATAAGTTTCCATAAAGTTGTCAAAAGATAAAGTCTGAACATGTCTGCACATAAGTAATTATAATTTCTATCTTAATGTAATTTAAAACACTTTACCACATACAACAATTTGAAGCAAAATACTTTGAAACCATACTGAAATATATAGGAAATCTCTGTATAAATGAAAGGATTATTATTTAATACAGCTGAAGACAAGGAAAAAATCCTCATTATGAGTAATTTCTTCTTTTGCCACTTTGTTTTCAAAGTTATCTGCCTTAGAGGCATAAGAAAGCATCTCTATGCAGGAAAGGTTTAATATGTGTTTTGAATGAATACTTAAATATTGTTGATTTTCTTTTATGATTTTTTTTTATATATATATATAAAGCATGTTAGTGAACCATTTAACTGCTGAATTTATTCCAATTATGTGCTCCCATGGTATATTGGCTTGTTCATTTACAGCTCGGGTTAGGTGGGGGCTGTCATAGAAGTTTATAGATTTTGTTGTTCCTAAACTCTCTAATCTTGAAACCTTGCAAATGTTTCATAAACATCACAATAATGTTCCTGACAATGCATTTAAATGTTTCCTAAACGTCACAAATATATTCCTGACAACACTTTTAAATGTTTCCTGAACATCACAATAATATTCATGACAACACTTTTAAATGTTTCCTAAACATCACAATAATGTTCCTGACAACACTTTTAAATGTTTCTGACAACACTTTTAAATGTTTCCTAAACATCACAATAATGTCCCTGACAACACTTTTAAATGTTTCTTAAACATCACAATAATGTCCCTGACAACACTTTTAAATGTTCTCTAAACATCGCAATAATGTCCCTGACAAAACTTTTAAATGTTTCCTAAACATCGCAATAATGTTCCTGACAACACTTTTAAATGTTTCCTAAACATCGCAAAAATGTTCCTGACAACACTTTTAAATGTTTCCTGAACATCACAATAATATTCATGACAACACTTTTAAATGTTTCCTAAACATCACAATAATGTTCCTGACAACACTTTTAAATGTTTCTGACAACCATTTTAAATGTTTCCTAAACATCACAATAATGTCCCTGACAACACTTTTAAATGTTTCCTAAACATCAAAATAATGTTCCTGACAACACTTTTAAATGTTTCCTAAAGATCGCAATAATGTTCTTGACAAGCTTTCTTTTCAAATAAAAAGTTTAACACTTTCCCTCTGGCAGACACATCTGCAATAGATGTCTATTGAAAACATTGGGTAGATGAATAAATTGCTCATAAAAAATTAGCAATTTCTCCTTTTGTCATATTTGTTTCAACTCTATTCAATATTTATACTTTAATTCATAGATATTCTCCATACTTTTGACTAGTTGTGTCACCCTGCGTAGCATGGTAGGCACTTAGGAATTACTTTTGTTTGTCCGTCGTCCGTCTGTCTGTCTGTCCGTCACACGTTTTCGTCACGCTTTCAATGAGCAGGTGCAGGTGACACACGTGCTCTGCGGAGCACGACATTCTAGTGTAATGCTGACTTACTTCTGACCCATTATGTGTGGTTGACAGGTTACTAAGGATAGCAACATATGATATATTTAAAACTTTTAATTTATTCAAGAGATCCCATTGAACTCATATTGGTAATACATGTACAGGGATCTCATAGGGATCTCATGGTCCTCATGTTTTGTTATTACAGGTTTCTGTTGTTGAACGCGATTTTATATCTTGAATTGTTGCAACCGATTACGTTTTGAGTAATTTCTTCTTTTGTCGCTATGTATTCAAAAAGCCGTCTGCTGCAGAGGCGTCAGAAAGCGTCTATATGAGGGAAAGGGTTGATATAGAGACAGATGTTTGGTATACAATATGGTAATGCATTGTATAAATCGAACAGGTTGCAGGCCTTTAGGGGAAATGGTGTACTTGTTTAGCCCTTTCCCTCATATAGACGCTTTCTGATGCATCTGCAGCAGACGGCTTTTTGAAAACATAGTGACAAAAGAAGGAATTGCTCAAAACGAGCAATTTCTCCTTTTGCCACAATGTTTTCGACTTTTAGTCATAGGTTATCCATTCAATTAAAGAGATATCCATTTTTTACAAAATATGTTCAAAGTCGTCTGCTGCAGTATTGTCGTATGAGGAAAAGAGTTAACCCATTCCCATCACTAGTACAAATTTGCATTAGACGACTTTCGAAAAATGTTCAAGCAAAAACATTGGCAATCTCTTTGAATGAAGTTGTAATTGTTGAAAACATTTGATAAAACTGTGGTTAAATTGGGAAAGGACCAGTCATGAGGAAGTTCTCCCTTTGCCACTTTGTTTTCAAAAGTCATCTGCTGGTTGGGAAGGGGTCTCATCTTGCCTTAGGATAAAGTAAAGGTTTAAATGATTGATTACAAAATGTGCATATTGCTTTGACCATTTCCCTCATATAGACGCTTTATGATGCCTCTGCAGCAGACACATATTTGAAAACATAGTGACAAAAGAAGCAATTGCTCAAAATCGTCTGCTGCAGAAATGTAGTATGAGGGAAAGAGTTAAACCAGTCCTAAAACAACAAATATGCTGCAGATGACGTTGAAAACATTAAGGCAAAATATGGAAATATATTGAATAGAATTGAAAACATTGTGGCAAAACGAGTAATTACTCATTATGAGCAATTTCTCCTTTTATCACAATGTTTTCAAAAGCCTTCTGATGCACAGAGGCATCAAAAAGTGTCTGTGTGTGGGAAATGGTTAATCCCAGTGTCCTATATACATGTACAACAAATATGCACCAGCTTTCTTTGAAAGCATTTATGCAAAAAATAATTGAGTAGAATTTGTATACATGAAAGTATATTATTATGGAAATTATATCTGCAGTGCTGCTGACCAGAGCACTAGATAAGGTCTTTAGCTCACAATATCTCTGTTAGCACCCATTAAAACCTATGATGTATGTACTCAAAAAATTGTCTATTTAGATAACATAACAACATAGGTTTTCGAGGTCAAACAAGGAGTTTAGAAAATATGAAATTTCCCATATTTAGAGCCCTGCTGCAGACCCTTTCCAACATACCACAAATCTGCAGCAGGCCACTTAGATTAGATTTAAAGTTGAAAGTTTAGATTTTTAAAACAATGGCAGCTCGCCAAATGGCTTTATGCCCAAAGGCAAAGGTAAATAAACCCGTATGATGATGATTGCAAAGTGTTGAAATCACTGTGATTAAAGTAGAAAATGTTCATTTAGAACAATTTCTCCTTTTGCCACAATGTTTTTGCTTTGTTTTGTTTTTGTTAATCAGAAGATGCAGTCCTGAAGGTTATCCCATTTACATCTCTGGAGAAAATGGGTAAATCGTATAAATATAGATTATGATTTTGATACCCAGCTAAGCTCATATATGAGCTCTCTCTCTATTTTTGTTTTCACTTTGTAAATTACCAAGACCATGAGGGATGTCATACCATAAAGCTGCTAGAAAACAAGACAAAGGCGATGAAATTATGTCTACACTTGCATGCAATTTGATCATTTGATATCAATTTCCAATAATTTCAAAATATTAAAAGGTATTTTACCATGAGGTGTGGCCCAATAATCAATTGAGATTCAGTGGCATTGATTCAACCAAACCAATGATAACAGATAAGAAAATCTGATTTTTTCCTAGGCCATAGGAATAAGTTAGTTTCGAGTTTTGTTTGTTGACAATTAGTTCAAGTAAGTCATTATGAGCTCGTTGTAAATAGTAGAATTTGTATTATTTAAAAGTACATGTATGCAGTTATGTTTCATGTATACAGGGGGGAAATATTGTTTTTGTCCTTGGGGTCTGTCTGTCTGTCTGTCCGTCTGTCCGTCTGTCTGTCTGTCTGTATGTCTGTCTGTCTGTCCGAAATCGTGTCCGCTCCATATCTCCAAGACGGCTTGAAGGATTTTCATGAAACTTGGGTCACATGTTCACCTCATCAAGGCGATGTGCAGAACCCATGTCTCGACTGTATGTCTGTCTGTCTGTCCGTCTGTCCGTCTGTCTGTGCCAAATCGTGTCCGCTCCATATCTCCAAGACGGCTTGAAGGATTTTCACGAAACTTGAGTCAGAATGTTCACCTCAACAAGGCAATGTGCAGAACCTGTGTCTCTACCATACCAGTACAAGGTCAATGTCACACTTGAAGGTCAGAGGTTTGAGGCTTTATTTCGTGTCCGATCCATATCTCCAAGACAGCTTGATTTTCATGAAACTTAGGTCACATGTTCACCTCATCAAGGCGATATGCAGAACCCATGTCTCGTCTGTCTGTCCGTCTGTCCGTCTGTCTGTCCCAAATCGTGTCCGCTCCATATCTCCAAGATGGCTTGAAGGATTTTCATGAAACTTGGGTCACATGTTCACCTCATCAAGGCGATGTGCAGAACCCATGTCTCGACTGTCTGTCTGTATGTCTGTCAGTCTGTCTGTCCCAAATCGTGTCCGCTCCATATCTCCAAGACGGCTTGAAGGATTTTCATGAAACTTGAGTCACATGTTCACCTCATCAAGGCGATGTGCAGAACCCATGTCTCGACTGTCTGTCTGTCTGTCTGTCCGTCTGTCTGTGCAAAATCGTGTCCGCTCCATATCTCCAAGACGGCTTGAAGGATTTTCATGAAATTTAGGTCACATGTTCACCTCATCAAGGCAATGTGCAGAACCCATGTCTCGACTGTCTGTCTGTCTGTCTGTCTGTCTGTCTGTCCGTCTGTCCGTCTGTCTGTCCCAAATCGTGTCCGTCCGCTCCATATCTCCAAGACGGCTTGAAGGATTTTCACGAAACTTGAGTCAAATGTTCACCTCAACAAGGCGATGTGCAGAACCTATATCTCTACCATACCAGTACAAGGTCAATGTCACACTTGAAGGTCAAAGGTTTGAGGCTTTATTTCGTGTCCGCTCCATATCTCCAAGACGGCTTGAAGGATTTTCATGAAACTTGGGTCACATGTTCACCTCATCAAGGCGATGTGCATAACCTATGTCTCGACTGTCTGTCTGTCTGTCTGTCTGTCTGTCCGTCTGTCCGTCTGTCTGTCCCAAATCGTGTCCGCTCCATATCTCCAAGACGGCTTGAAGGATTTTCATGAAACTTGGGTCACATGTTCACCTCATCAAGGCGATGTGCAGAACCCATTGTCTGCTTTTTAGGTTGGAATGTTTTGCGAGACTTTGACAAATATTTGAGAAAACAATTCTAGTTATTAATTAGTTTTGAAAACAATGTGGCATAGCGAGCAGTTTCTCTTCTTGCCACACTGTTTCCAAATGTCAACCTTTGCAGCGTCGTCAGAGAGCGTCTATATGTAGGAAAGGGATAAGTTATATTGTGTAAATAAATTGTCCTTTTACTTTTTATACCCCCTTCGAAGAAGAGGGGGTATATATGAGTCACCGTGTCGGGCTGTCTGTCTGTCTGTCTGTCTGTCGGTCGGTCGGGCGGAAGCCATATTTTGTCCGGCCTATTTCTTACAAACCACTGAGTGGAATTCAATAAAAGTTTACATGAATCTTCTATACCAAAAGGAGATGTGCATATCCTAAAAGTCTTACAAGTGCATGTTATTTTACAGAGTTATGGCCCTTTTACTTATTAAGTTATGGTGTAGGTCAAGGTGCTATCTTGGGGCGTTTTATCATCTTCAGTGATAGTTCTAGTTTTAATCGACATACGCCGAGTTCCAATAGCTCCCAATAATTATTTACAATCATTGATAGAAGTTATTCCGTCTAGCGTAATTCCTATTTCACCAACGGGCTTAAAGATGCCGAACTCCATATTATATATAGTATAGTTAAGTTTTAAAACTGTTCAAACGTTGTCTAGAAATATTAGAATCATAATTCTTGGATAAAATTATAGTAGTAAATTCAATTTCCAGTACAATAAATATCCAAATAATGATGTGTTATGCTTCATTTTTACTGGGTAGACATTCTCAGGAAGTCAAATTGTATACATCTTCTGGACTTTCAACTCCCTACTTTTCAATGTTAACTGTATACCAAAATAGATTTGAACTATTTATTACTTACATTGGTTTCACTCTTAGCAATATTTGCATAAGTTTCAACATTTCAAAAATATGATCTCCATCTGGGGTTCAGCACCTTTAATAGCTATAGATGTAAAGGTGGCCAATTGCCTGGGTAGAATGTTTGTGGAGAGCATTGATACGAGAAAGCCAGGAAACAGCGCCGTGATGAGAAAACCAGGAAACAGCGCCGTGATGAGAAAGCCAGGAAACAGCGCCGTGATGAGAAAGCCAGGAAACAGCGCCGTGATGAGAAAGCCAGGAAACAGCGCCGTGATGAGAAAGCCAGGAAACAGCGCCGTGAAGAGAAATCCAGGTAACAGCGCCGTAATGAGAAAGCCAGGAAACAGCGCCGTGATGAGAAAGCCAGGAAACAGCGCCGTGATGAGAAAGCCAGGTAACAGCTCCGTGATGAGAAAGCCAGGAAACAGCGCCGTGATGAGAAAGTCAGGTAACAGCGCCGTGATGAGAAAGCCAGGTAACGGCGCCGTGATGAGAAAGCCAGGTAACAGCGCCGTGATGAGAAAGCCAGGTAACAGCGCCGTGATGAGAAAGCCAGGTAACAGCGCCGTGATGAGAAAGCCAGATAACAGCGCCGTGATGAGAAAGCCAGGTAACAGCGCCGTGATGAGAAAGCCAGGAAACAGCGCCGTGATGAGAAAGCAAAGAAACAGCGCCGTGATGAGAAAGCCAGATAACTGCGCCGTGATGAGAAAGCCAGGAAACAGCGCCGTGATGAGAAAGCCAGGAAACAGCGCCGTGAAGAGAAATCCAGGTAACAGCGCCGTAATGAGAAAGCCAGGAAACAGCGCCGTGATGAGAAAGCCAGGAAACAGCGCCGTGATGAGAAAGCCAGGTAACAGCTCCGTGATGAGAAAGCCAGGAAACAGCGCCGTGATGAGAAAGTCAGGTAACAGCGCCGTGATGAGAAAGCCAGGTAACGGCGCCGTGATGAGAAAGCCAGGTAACAGCGCCGTGATGAGAAAGCCAGGTAACAGCGCCGTGATGAGAAAGCCAGGTAACAGCGCCGTGATGAGAAAGCCAGATAACAGCGCCGTGATGAGAAAGCCAGGTAACAGCGCCGTGATGAGAAAGCCAGGAAACAGCGCCGTGATGAGCAAGCCAGGAAACAGCGCCGTGATGAGAAAGCAAGGAAACAGCGCCGTGATGAGAAAGCCAGATAACTGCGCCGTGATGAGAAAGCCAGGAAACAGCGCCGTGATGAGAACGCCAGGAAACAGCGCCGTGATGAGAAAGCCAGGAAACAGCGCCGTGATGAGAAAGCCAGGTAACAGCTCCGTGATGAGAAAGCCAGGTAACAGCGCCATGATGAGAAAGCCAGTTAACAGCGCCGTGATTAGAAAGCCAGGTAACAGCGCCGTGATGAGAAAGCAAGGTAACAGCGCCGTGATGAGAAAGCCAGGTAACAGCGCCGTGTTATAACTGAAATGCCGTTGTTGAAAACAACAGAGTAAAAGTCAAATCAATCAACCAACCCCACGATTGATATCTTTAACTACACTCAAGTGTTCATAAGACGAGCTTAACCCTTTCGTAAAGGTGACCCATTGCCTGGGAAGAATGTTTGTGGAGCACTGATGCGAGAAAGCCAGGACAAACACGTAAACTGAGCGCCCGTAATATAACTGAAATGCCGTTGTTGATAACCACAGAGTAAAAGTCAAATCAATCAACCCCACGAGTGATATCTTTAACTACAATCACAAGTACATAAGACGAGCTTAATCCTTTCCCACGTAAAGATGCTTTCAGACGCCGTTACAGCAGACGACTTATGAAAAACATAGTGACAAAATCCTGAAAAATCTCCATAAAATATAGCTTAATTGTTCAATAAAGTTGAAAACATTGTAGTCAAAGGAGAAATTGCTCATAATGAGCAATTTCTCTTTTTGCCACAATGTTTTGAAATGTATTTTAAAACCATAAATTTTCCATCTTTGTCTCCAAATGATATGAAAGTTGTCTGCTGCATATTTATAGTATTTGAGAAAGGGTTAAATTCATTTTCTTAACAATTTATGTGTCTTCGTAAAATGTTGTGTATCTTCTTTCGCCTCCTTGGTGCAAGGCTGCATCCACAATGGAAGCTTGAGACCAGGGTTCAATCCCCGGTCAGGTCATACCAAAGACTTTAAAAACTGGTAGCTGTGACCTCCTGCTGGGGCGTTCATGGTTGCGGGGGGTAGAATAACGGCGGACGCCTTGAATGTCAAGAGAAAGAATGCCGCTAGTACTGATATATTACCCAGGAAACGTCGTGATGTCACGTAAATACTGTTGAAACGGGACACAACACCATTTAAACGGTTTATTTATTTATTGGAGTTTTACGCCGCTTTCAACATTATTTCAGTTATATCACGGCGACAATTTACTTATGCATGATCCCTGGGTAAACAAACCAGTACTAGCCTAGAAAATGTGCCTTGCCCAAGGGCACTCCACCATGACCGAGGTGCCGCGACTGTGGATCAAAATCCCCGACGCTAACCACTCGACCACAGCGGATTCCACCATTTAAACAAACGAACCAAATCATTCTACTATTGTCAGTTGAACAATGGGAGATACAAAAATATTAAAATATATAGAAGCTATTTTAACCGAAATAATAACGAACCAAAACAAAATTGCATCATACACGTGATCTTTGTTTATCTCTCACAATAAAATCTGAAGTAGATGACTTTTAAACATATAGACAAAATATGATAAATTTCTATAAAAGGTAGTCACATTATTGAATATATATAGAAACACATTTGTATCAAAAGGAGAAATTGCTCATCATGAGCAATTTCTCCTTTTGTCACAATGTTTTAAAAGGTTATCTGCTGCAGATGCATCGGCATGTGGGAAAGGGTTAACCCTTTCCCTCATACGACAATTACGCAGCAGACGACTTTGAACATATTTTGTCAAAAAATAGAAAATCTCTAATTGAATGGATAACCTATGACTAAAAGTGGAAAACATTGTGTCGAAAGGAGAAATTGCTCGTTTTGTTTTCAAAAAGTCGTCTGCTGCAGAGGCGTCAGAAAGCGTCTATATGAGGGAATGGGTTAAAGTTTTTGTCAATATTCCTCCTTGTTGACTGCACTATCTCTAATGTGCAAGGTTATTGGCTGTCAATCAATTTGTATTTCACTTCACGATAAACAAACTTGGTTATGTGATATTATGACCGATATATGTATGTCCATGATATTGTATGGGTAAATCCTTTTCTACTTGCAGACGCATTTTGACGAAAGAGCAGCAGACGAGCTTTGAAAACATTGTGGCCAAAGGTGAAAGATGAGCAATTTCTCCTTTGGCCACAATGTGTTCAACGTTATTTAACAATTAAGCTATCTTTTATGGAGATTTTTCAGGATTTATGTTTTCAAAGTCGTTTTTTATCTGGTAAAGAGTAAACCCTTTCCCACATACAACAAATCTGCAGCATACGACTTTGGAGACAAGTGGACACAAATATAGAAAATCCCTATAAATGACGGTATATTTACGGAAAAAAAGATGAAAACATTGTGGCAAAAGGAGAAATTGCCCGTTTTGAGCAATTTCTTCTTTTGTCACAATGTTTTCAAAAGTCGTTTGCTGCAGAGCCGTCAGAAAGCGTATACATGAGGGATCTATCGACATGAAGGTATCAGGTTTGAGTTCCGTTATACATTGCATCGAATATAGATTAAGGTTTATTTATTATTTTCATATTATTGCCAATATGTTATTGAAATCGTCTGCTATGGATTTATTGTAAGTGAGAAAGGGTTAAACCCACATCGCTAGACGTGGCTAATATATAAATAGTCTTAATTTGCCAATAAACAAGGTGTATGTCTGTGCTTCATTAGACGTAACATTGAAATGAAATGAACTGTAAAAGACACAACAATTATCTGTCTTCATAACGGGTAATTGACCCCTTTCAATACGTTACTCTTTATAGTGTTTAAATGTTAATTTTATTAATGGGTTTGTTTGTTCATAGATAACAAGGAGGATCTTTTTTATAAACAATAACCTATGAAACTTTATGAAACGTCCCCCAATAATGGTGAATAGGCAAATAGCAGCCATGCAAAAAAGTTGTCGTCGTTTAGTCATTTTTTTAAATTAAATTTTATGGAAATAAAAATGAGTTATTATTTTGTTCACTTTTATTCTTACAAAATAATTAAAAATAAAATGAAAGTACGTGAAGTTAGCCGGAGTAGCCGGTACAGCCGGAACTCCGGCTACTTCGGATGTATCAACCAGCCGGAACATGTTTCATTTATTATCATGTTGCGTACTTCATAATAGAAGACAACAATAATAATCCAAATATATAGTGGTCATGCAAAAACACCAATTGAACATGTTCACCGTATTGTCGATCTCTTTTAAAATCGATAGTTATGGTCTGACTATGCAGTGCGCTCTTTTTTCGTAAATAGGTAGCACCTATAGATATATTAGTTCAACGTATTGCTTTTTTTAGCGAATATACCTAAAACCAAAACAAGTATTACATTTTGTTGTTACTGAATATAATAAAAACCCATGTTGTTGTTACTGACTATAACAAAAACCAAAAAAAGTATTTCATTTTGTTGTGACTGACTATAACAAAAAACAAAAGAAGTATTGCATGTATTGCATTGTGTTGTGACTGAATATAAAAACAACATGGGCTACTGACTATAACAAAAAACAAAAAAGTATTTCATTTTGTTGTGACTGACTATAACAAAGACCAAAACAAGTATTCCATTTTGTTGTGACTGACTATAACAAAGACCAAAACAAGTATTTCATTTTGTTGTGACTGACTATGACAAAAACCAAAACAAGTATTTCATTTTGTTGTGACTGACTATAACAACAACCAAAACAAGTATTCCATTTTGTTGTGACTGACTATGACAAAAACCAAAACAAGTATTTCGTTTTGTTGTGACTGACTATAACAACAACTAAAACAAGTATTCTGTTTAGTTGTGACTGACTATGATAACAAAAACAAAAACAAGTATTCCTTTTTGTTGTGACTGACTATGATAACAACAACAAAAACAAGTATTCCATTTTGTTGTGACTGACTATGATAACAAAATCAAAAACAAGTATTCCATTTTGTTGTGACTGACTATGATAACAAAAACAAAAACAATTATTCCATTTTGTTGTGACTGACTATGATAACAAAAACAAAAACAAGTATTCCGCTTTGTTGTGACTGAATATAGTACCAAAAACCAAAACAAGTATTCCATTTTGTTGTGACTGACTATGATAACAAAAACAAAAACAAGTATTCCATTTTGTTGTGACTGACTATGATAACAAAAACAAAAACAAGTATTCCATTTTGTTGTGACTGACTATGATAACAAAAACAAAAAACAAGTATTCCATTTTGTTGTGACTGAATATAACAAAAACAAAAACAAGTATTCCCTTTTGTTGTGACTGAATATACCAAAAACCAAAACAAGTATTCCATTTTGTTGTGACTGACTATGATAACAAAAACAAAAACAAGTATTCCATTTTGTTGTGACTGACTATGATAACAAAAACAAAAACAATTATTCCATTTTGTTGTGACTGACTATGATAACAAAAACAAAAACAAGTATTCCGCTTTGTTGTGACTGAATATAGTACCAAAAACCAAAACAAGTATTCCATTTTGTTGTGACTGACTATGATAACAAAAACAAAAACAAGTATTCCATTTTGTTGTGACTGACTATGATAACAAAAACAAAAACAAGTATTCCATTTTGTTGTGACTGACTATGATAACAAAAACAAAAAACAAGTATTCCATTTTGTTGTGACTGAATATAACAAAAACAAAAACAAGTATTCCCTTTTGTTGTTACTGAATATACCAAAAACCAAAACAAGTATTCCATTTTGTTGTGACTGACTATACCAAAAACCAAAACAAGTATTTCATTTTGTTGTGACTGACTATAACAAAAACAAAAACAAGTATTCCATTTTGTTGTGACTGACTATAATACAAACAAAAACAAGTATTCCATTTTGTTGTGACTGACTATGATAACAAAAACAAAAACAAGTATTCCGTTTTGTTGTGACTGAATATAGTACCAAAAACCAAAACAAGTATTCCATTTTGTTGTGACTGACTATGATAACAAAAACAAAAACAAGTATTCCATTTTGTTGTGACTGACTATGATAACAAAAACAAAAACAAAAACAAGTATTCCCTTTTGTTGTGACTGAATATACCAAAAACCAAAACAAGTATTCCATTTTGTTGTGACTGACTATACCAAAAACCAAAACAAGTATTTCATTTTGTTGTGACTGACTATAACAAAAACAAAAACAAGTATTCCATTTTGTTGTGACTGACTATAATACAAACAAAAACAAGTATTCCATTTTGTTGTGACTGACTATGATAACAAAAACAAAAACAAGTATTCCGTTTTGTTGTGACTGAATATAGTACCAAAAACCAAAACAAGTATTCCATTTTGTTGTGACTGACTATGATAACAAAAACAAAAACAAGTATTCCATTTTGTTGTGACTGACTATGATAACAAAAACAAAAACAAAAACAAGTATTCCATTTTGTTGTGACTGACTATGATAACAAAAACAAAAAACAAGTATTCCATTTTGTTGTGACTGAATATAACAAAAACAAAAACAAGTATTACATTATGTTGTGACTGAATATACCAAAAACCAAAACAAGTATTCCATTTTATTGTGACTGACTATACCAAAAACCAAAACAAGTATTCCATTTTGTTGTGACTGACTATAACAAAAACAAAAACAAGTATTCCATTTTGTTGTGACTGACTATGATAACAAGAACAAAAACAAGTATTCTATTTTGTTGTGACTGACTATGATAACAAAAATAAAACAAGTATTCCATTTTGTTGTGACTGAATATACCAAAAACCAAAACAATATAATGCGGTCATACACACCTATTCAGATGTCTGTTATTACTAATTTGACTTTAAGTAAAATCCCCTGTTAACGCTAACATCGCAAAGTGAATATTATGTTTGGTTTGTGTTAAGCCATGGTAGTTAATTAAAGTGTGGCAAAAGAAGGTAACGCTCATAAGGGGTAATTTCTTCATTTGCCACACTGTTTTTAAATATCTGCCTCAGATTCGTCAAAATGCGTCCATATTTGGGAAAGGGTTAACCTTTTCCCTCATACGACAATTCTGCAGCAGACGACTTTGAACATATTTTGTCAAAAAATAGAAAATCTCTAAAATTGAATGGATAACCTATGACTAAAGTGGAAAACATTGTGACAAAAGGAGAAATTGCTCGTTTTGAGCAATTTCTTCTTTTGTCACTATGTTTTCAAAAAGCCGTTTGCTGCAGAGGCGTCTGAAAGCGTTAATGTGAGGGATTCCGGAATGGAATACTAGTTATAATACGGTTTCTGATCGAAATGAAACCTACGACTTCTGGTACCGAGTTGGTGAAGCCTGTGGCACCAGCATACAGACAAGTCAGCCTGGCGCATCCGCACCGTCTGACCAGGCTGCAGTTAACTTCTCAACTCAACTCAACATTTTATCTTCATATTCCTATGAATTTGCTGTGGACTCTTTCATTCGCATCTGTTGAAGATATATTGCAATGAATCCAAGCAGAGTTAATAAAAGAATCGTACAAGTTGTTGATTAAAGGGAAACATGACTGAAAAAGCGCAGCTGCTTTTCTTACATTGTTTAAAGAAATCGCTGATGAATAAGGAAACACGTTAAACGTTTTAGATCGACAGTTATTGTTCGATTTTAGGTTTGAAGTTGTTTACATTTGACAACTATTATTTATACAAGCCTATGTCAATAGAGATATGCCGACAATGTGAAAAGGAATACCATTGGTTACTGGCATTGCATATGTAAACATATTGTTAAGATATAATCGGCGATAAGAAAAAATGGCCCTTTTTACGTCTCCGTTTCGAATTCGTATTTCGAGAAACGGGGTTCGGATTCCAAGTGTCTTTAGTTAAGGTTAAACCTATTTATTCTACATGGAATTGCGAAACACGTTTTAGCAGCTTATATTAATCACGCTCGATGTCCGCTTCCTGGAAACTTAACCAGTATTCGTGCCGTTTGTGTGGAAAAGATCCCAGAGGCCGAACCCGGGAAATTTGGTCGGAGAGGCCGACGCTCTACCACTGTCACTGTATTTGAAAAAAACTATATTTAATCACAAGTTGATGGGCAGAGAATGATCGCAAGATCGTTTAATCATCCAGAGGTCAAGATAAGGAGGGGTATTCAACTCTTTTCCCCACAATTTCTATCTTATTATTAAAGCAAACCCTTATATTGTGGGTACTCAAAAGAATCGTCTCAGTGAGACGATTCTTTTGAATACGAACGACATAGAGTTTGAGGGTCAAATAAGGATTTTAGAACCTTCAAAACGCTCATTATCTAGAGCTCTGATCATGTGATTCTTCACTATTCCAATCTACAACGATACCCTTTTTCATCTAAAGCCACCCATTCATGATTATATATAGCCTTATTCTTCCTCTTATTATTGTTGTAATGCCCCAGGCATAGTGTCACGTTTTGACCGCCACGTTTAGCTACGTTGGAAAACGTGTCTACAACGTGAGGAAACGTAGAACAACGTGGCTTAAGCGTGATAAAAATGTGTCAAAACGTGATTAAATGTGACAAAACGTGAAGTGGAAATTTTAATTTTGGACATGTTCGAAACTCGCTCACGTTTCCACACATCGTATTACAAAGTGGTGAGAACGTGGTACGTCCTAGTATAACGTAGCACAAACGTAATATAACTTAGACAAAGCCCGTCCCGCCGGTTAATACGTTCTGTTGCGTTTGCTGACACGTTGTCCTGCGCTATGCTACGTTTTGACCTCGGTGCTACCAAGTTCGTCGTGCCGCGTTATGCCACGCTGTGTCACGATATGAAACGCTGTAACACGTTGTACTACATTATGGTCTACGTTATGCTACGGTGATTTACGTTGTACGACGTTGTGCTACGTTTCTGCTTTGTTGTGCTACGGTTTAGTACGTTGTGGTACGCTATATATAATACTCTCTGTCGTGTCAATGGATTGTAATGTAGTAGCAGTGTGTAGGGTAGGCTGTAGCGTAACATTATATTAGGGTATTGTATAATAGGATACGGTAGTAGCAGGATGTAGAAGCATAAACTATTGTACTGTAAGGTTGAATGATAAGATAGTAGTAGGATATTGTGTGATAGGATAAATTAGTAGCAGTACGTAGTGTAAGGTTGTAGGATAAGGAAGTAGCAGTCGGCAGTATAGGGTAGAGTTGCCACAAATGAACAACACATATATTTTAAATCAAACCTGTCTCAGAACTGTTTACATTTGAAGTTTTCAATACGGAAGCATATATATATTTAAACGTTTCATTAGACGTAAAGCTTGTACACTTTTAAAAAGTATGCAGTGCTTAAATTATTTAAGTGGGGTATGTTAACGACTCTTCCAGCGTTATCTTTTTATTGGTGGTTGTTTAAGCATATAAAACATTCATGATCAATTAGTGAAAGGTTGAGATAAAAAACAAGGTTGCACATATATGCGCACAATAGTCCCGGTCTCGGATAACTTATGAAAACATTGTAACAAAATGTGAAATCGCTCAAATTTCTCATGTTACCACCATGTTTTCAACTTAATTCAATACTGATTTATTCATGTGGGGGCTTAACGCGGTTTTCAGTATATCACGGGTGCCAGTTCACCTACTTATGTGTTTCATAGCTACCAGTTCTCCTTACAACATACGTTCAAAGCAGCTGGCTGCTTTTCCACATTGACTGCTAGCCGATTGGTGAAACACGAATGACATTTTGTCAAACGTCGAAAATGTTGTCCGAGCTGGGATTTGTACTCACAACCCTAGATTGACAGCCCGCGTCACTACAGACTGAGGTACCGGGGCTCAATAATTAAGTTTCTATTTATTTAGATATCCCGAGGATGTTTTACGTGTCGTCTGCTGCATACATGTATATCAAGTATATTGGAAGTGGTCTTCATATTCATCGCACCGATCACGTACCGGTTGATGATGTTACATGGATCTGTTTACCATATGCGACATATCAGATATCAATTTTAAGGTTCGCCAGCTTTTTCCATGATGTTTTAGTTAACTGTATGCATATCTAAACGGAGTCCACTATGCACAAGTACACAATATAACCTATACATGAGTCGTGTTATGAGATATTGATGCCACTTCGAACAGTGGAGTGAATGTACACCAGCAACCTGTTGAATAGCTTAGTGACCTAGTGTTTTACGAGACATGTTCCATAATAACAATTACGCTAGGTATCATCACGACAAGTGATTGTACTGTGATTTATATCGTTTTGAACAATTCAGTTATATCACGGCGTTTCCTGGGTAAGTCAACAGTACTGCAAGTCCATTTATCCTGACACAAGCCATTCTGTCGTAATGCTTATCCCGCAACCTTGAGTGCCAAGGAGGGCAGCATCCATCAGTAGGATTTTAAAGTCTTTGGTATGATCCGGCCGTGGGTCGAACCCACGAAGTCCCGCATCCAATGCCGACGCTCTACCACTACATCACCGAGTCGTTTCATCATCTCTACAAACATGTTATTACAATGCTCACTCCAGAGGACTAACATTTGAACTAGTAACATGGAGCACGACTAGATAGGACTCACATTCCGACTTAATCTATATTATATCGAGAAAAGCATTCTGACAAAGTTTCATCAATCTAGATTCAAACATGCCTACAGAGTCAGGACTCGCATTACGACTTAATGTAGATTATATCGAGAAAAGCATTCCGACAAAGTTTCGTCAATCTAGCTTATACTTAGAAAAGTATTCTGACAAAGTTTCGTCAATCTAGATTCAAACATGCGGCCTACAGGGTCAGGACTCACATTTCGACATAATCTAGATTATATCGAGAAAAGCATTCTGACAAAGTTTCATCAATCTAGATTCAAACATGCGGCCTACAGAGTCAGGACTCACATTTCGACATAATCTAGTATAGCTTATACTTAGAAAAGCATTCTGACAAAGTTTCATCAATCTAGATTCAAACATGAGGCCTACAGAGTCAGGACTCACATTTTGACATAATCTAGTATAGCTTATACTTAGAAAAGCATTCTGACAAAGTTTCGTCAATCTAGCTTATACTTAGAAAAACATTCTGACAAAGTTTCGTCAATCTAGATTCAAACATGCGGCCTACAGGGTCAGGACTCACATTTCGACATAATCTAGATTATATCGAGAAAAGCATTCTGACAACGTTTCATCAATCTAGATTCAAACATGCGGCCTACAGAGTCAGGACTCACATTTCGACATAATCTAGTATAGCTTATACTTATAAAAGCATTCTGACAAAGTTTCATCAATCTAGATTCAAACATGCGGCCTACAGAGTCAGGACTCACATTTCGACATAAGCTAGTATAGCTTATACTTAGAAAAGCATTCTGACAAAGTTTTATCAATCTAGATTCAAACTTGCGGCCTACAGGGTCAGGACTCACATTACGGCTTTTAAAATCTAGATTATATCGAGAAAAGCATTCTGACAAACTTTCATCAATCTTCGTTCAATCGTCATTTAAACATGCGGCTTAATCTAGCTTATACCAGAGACATATAAACACATATGTTTATATGTCTCTGCTTATACTTAGAAAAGCATTCTGACAAAGTTTCATCAATCTAGATTCAAACATGCGGCCTACAGGGTCAGGACTCACATTTCGGCTTAATCTAGATCATATCGAGAAAAGCATTCTGACAAAGTTTCATCAATCTAGATTCAAACATGCGTCCTACAAAGTTTCGACAACATTTTTTCTTCAATTTGGTATATTGATCCAGTTTGTATTCGATGTGACACACATTTATACATTCACACACTGATAGTGCTATAAATCGACCAGATTGGGATTTTGGTATGTCTATCGATTTTCACTGCGTGTCATCTACAAACGATGTGCCAAACATTGTTAGCTGGTCTCTAAAATCCCGAAAAGGTTGGATTGGGGCGCTCTGTTACGTTACTGTATGGAAATTATTTCGTCCTTAGCAGCACGTGAACAAGATCTGAGTGCAACATCACATTGCATGCAATATAAAAGCGTGCTATATGGACAGTTGTTTTATAATCTTTGTATATTAGGTCTTCAAAGGGGAAGAAAGTCAATAAAACAAATAATATCATTTATACTCTTTAATTATCAAATTTTCGACCACTTGGTTTTTATCAAGATTTTTTTTAAAAAAAGAGGAAATTTTAGTGCAGTCCATTCTGGTATTGAAGAGATCAAATTGCTCATCACAAAGACGTTCAGAACTCCCAGTTAATTGTTCATAGATTCTATTTTAGTCGAATCTTTTTTCTATTCTTTAATGTTCTTTCTTTCCTTAATATTGATTATTTTATCTTATTTTTATTCCATAATAATATTTTTCTTTTCCGATACTTTCATTTAGTCAATGCACGCTGATGTGATCCATATTGATAAATTGGGTAAACATTCGTCTGCAATATAGTATAGTTTAAATTTTTCGTCACACTTTAAATACTTTTTTTGATTTTGATTTGTCTTCTATATTCGATTATATATGGTAGACAGTTTGATATTGGTAAAAAAGTATATTGTGAAAAAACATTAACGGCGATACAGATTCTACCTATATTCGAGTGCAGTGGACCGAATGATGTATACTCGAGTCAATTAATTTTACAAAAGTCGAAACAAAATTTGATATAAGGAATTGGCTAATAAACATTTGACTCAATGGAATACGTTTGTTAAGAGGTAGATCAGCTGTGTAAACATCCCGATTTCGAATCAAGTTGTTAGCGTGCCAACCATTTGGGGTTTTCATATAATTTCGGGACAACTATTAAAAGGTATTAGTTACATATTCAGGAAGTTAAAATCGAGCGCGATTACAAAAATCTACATTGTTCACATATTTCCTACAAACACGTGTTTGAAGATTATGTCAACGTGTGAAGATTTTAACAAGACGGTATGAACAATATGTATTTGCTCGTCTGACCTACAATGTAACGAAATCCTAACTTAGAACTAGAATGGAGTGCTCCGCGGAGCACTTGTGTCACCTGCACCTGCTCATTGAAAGTGTGACGAAAAAAGTGTGACGGACAGGCAGACAGACAGACGCCGGACAAAAAAAAAGTAATCCCTAAGTCCCTACCATGCTACGCAGAGTGACACAATAAAGTACCCACATCATTGCAAAACAGTCACAGGAGATGCATTGACTTAATTTGGCGTGTTCCTAGTACTAATTATTTCTAGGACGTGCCATTTAGCAGCATTGTGAATCGGTCTGATCCTCCAGGATGTTAGAAAACACCCCATTGCTTGCTGTATTTTATTGTCCTGTGTGAATATCCATCCTAACAAATTGTAGGCTGTTTCAAGATGTCCAAGGTTTTCAACTCTCATCATAATATGAATTAAGTTGTCGACAGCATCTTGTTTACAGACGGGCTTGTTTGTTTTTGAATAGAGAACATACTGAAGGAAGTACAGGTAAACCTTAGAATCCACAACAATCCAATCAAACCACACTTCACGATCTTCCTGCCTAGATCCAGCGGGTGTATTGACCGAACGATACATCTCGTAGTGTAATGCTGGAGGGACAAGATTGACTTGGTGAGGTAGAAATGTTAAACATCCAGCGGTACAGGTTCTCGAGTACTCTTTGTTTTGAATACGTTGTGACAAAAGTATTCGTACCTGTTCATTGATTTCTTCATTCAAATAAAAAATTTGAAGATTCTTGCACCCACACACTGAAATAACATGTGATTTTAAAAACGTTTCACATTTAAGAAGAATCCTCTCACAAATATCATGCCTTTCACTCTGTAGACAATAGGTTGCGACTATTAAATATGCGGAATTAACGTCACAGTCTTTACTTTCTTCTATGTAATACTCAAACTTTCTAAACAACATCCTTAGTAGATCCGCGTTTCTGGTGGCCAACATGATGCTGGCGATACATTGTGCTATTTGAATGCGTAAGTATGGCATAACGTAGCATATTGCTGATCTTGTCTCTTCTTCAGTATGATCTTCTACACAATCGGTATTTATAAAATAGGTTTCAATTGAGTGTAATTCTAAAACAGCCTGATCGGCTGATTTACTTCTACACAACCTAAGATATTGATACGTGCGTGTTTTCAACATTTTAGTAAAATTTATGTACAGTGTTATCGATTGTTTAGATATTGTTCTTCGTTGAACTCTCATTATACTTGGTCCCCGTCCAAACAATACAGCGTACAACACCTCCCCGATGTTATCACATGTCAATGACCATAGAAAGCTACACCAGTGTTCTAGCATGTCTTCTAAGACATCCTGTACCTGTCTAAGAGGTCTGTGCCCAAGCCTATCAAACATGTTCTCGTCCGGAACGAAATAATTTGGGCAGCGATTCTCGTTAACCCAGTGCAATAATAGTTTAATACAAAAACGTATACATTCTAAAATGTTACCACGTCTCCAGAATACACAGGGAGTTTTTTCAATTGCATATAATACACATGTTTTGCAGTGATAAGAAGAAATAGATTTAGGGGCACGTTTATGTATAATATCATTCTTTATCATCTTAAGAAAAACGTAACATTTGTGCTGTGTAGAGTTAAGACTAGCCATGAGTTCACGTTCATGGAGTGAAAATGAAAGTCTCCACTCAATCGAACCATTTTGACTTGATGGATGATTTATTCCCACGAAGAAACATCCGGATTCTTTCAATATTTTTATTTGTGCTTCATTAAACCGATCGCAACTGACAACCCTTCTTAACCAGGATTTAGCATAACTCGGGATGTACTGACATTTTACTGCGAAAACTATGTCTGTATCTGTTATTCCTTCTACACGTGAACGCGTATGAGCAGGACCATTACGCTCTCGGTAAACCTCACCATCAAATTGAACGTGTTCTAAACAAATCCTGCCGTAGTGGTCAGGTCTTACCGTCAGACCTGTCAGGATTGAAGGGTCAATGTTATGAATTATAAGACGATTAATGGGAAATTTATCTATGACCAGTTGTAGTTTATAATATCCAGGTTTTGTGGTCTCATCTGTTACCATGAGAAATGATCGTCCGTTTAGTGGTGAATGAGAGATACTGTCTACAACAGTTGAATCATAGCAGACTAGCTTATCTTGATCGGAGGCCAGTCCTGGTGTTGTTGTACCTTCAGAGCTACTTCCGAACACGTACAGTTTAAATGGCACACCGCTTATATGGGTGAATAATATTTCCTGTACTATTGCTTCTCTTCTATAATTGTCCCTATTCTCCTCAGAAGCACCGATCCAATCTAGAATTTCATAAAGCCGGAGTGACAAATTGCAATACTGTGCAGCCATCTTGTGGAACTGTGAACTGGAAATAGAAACGATTTATACTGTATCGTACTTGAAAATATAAAGTTTCCGAAAACAGAAGGATGAGTTAATCAACACTATATAAATGACCATGCTACATCTTAATCATTCGATATCTTACATTGACATTGACTAATCAGACCATAAGGACAACAAAGAACATTTTTATATAAACAGTCGGTCACAAAACAATTTACCTCTGTCAATTAATTGAGCTATTCTAAATATATGTTCTGCTTTATTCTTATAAACGAAACTGAACTGCGACAAACAGAAATGGGGTATTAAGAAATATGCATGCAGTGAAGTATGTACACATGCCCTGTCTGGCCAGAGCCTCACATTTCTGCTGGCATGTTATACATAATTATATTGCCTTGTGACATAAATATGAGTCGCGGCTAGCAATTTCGGGTCTTAATGCATCTGCGTACTGTTAAGATACGGGTGATTTTGTACATCCACATTCCCGCTACCCCTTTTTACACTTACTGTGCCATATTCAAGAGCAGCGATCCGATTCGTGTTTTTGAGAATACAACGTTGAATCGTAACCATAGTTAATTTCGAATATGCCCGATTCTTTCAAAATTAAAGATTTCACACATTTTGCTACAGGTATTCGTGAAAGCTTTCTTCAAAAATCGTGATATAAATGACAAGTTGTTGAAGTCAATCAGTCATAAAATAAAAACAAGTTAAATGATGTGAGAAAACCCAAAATTTACGTGATCGTTACACCTGAAATACCTGCCTGCACGACCATGCTGAGGAACCAAATAGCTACTGCCTGAAACCGTCTCTGACTAATTGGTGAGCAGGGCACAGACACGGATCAGTGATTGGTTGATTTAATGATTTATTGGAGTTAAACGCCGTTTTCAACAATATTTCATATTTCATATATAGTCATATCACGGCGGCCAGTTCACCTAGTCATATGTTTCCTGGTTTTCTCACACCAATTCTCCACACAGCATACTTTCCAAGCAACTGGCTGCTTTTCCACACAGACTATTCTGAGCTACTAGGGCTCGGCCCAGACACAGATCAGACTGCGAGCATGCGCTGATTGTTTTCGATCTACACTGGTTGCAAATGCCTTACGGCTCATTTTCGTAGAGGACCCTTCATATATAAAACCAATTTTATAGTCAATAACATGGTTTATGTAAAATGGCTTACCTTCAATTAATTTCCGGGTTAAAATAGAAACTTGTCATTCATTGACATCACAATTTAATTGAAATCCATTTAGATGAACTCATGTTTGTTACAAGTGATTCAAGCAATGATTTCGTCGGTTTAAAGTGGCGGACATTTCCTGTTTAGCAGAATATGCATTACAAAGGTAAAACGTAAATTAAAGTTGAGATTTAGTGTAGTTACAACAAAGATCTATAAATAGAAGCTTTGGAGTTCGGTCATGTTCTATTTAAGGCAATTATGTTACCTGTATCTATTAATAGATCTGCTGGACTTAGTTCTGCTGGATTTTGTCAAAGGGAAGCAATTCATTCAGGCGACCATTGTAGCATTATGGGTTGTGATTCTTTCCCAACATCTCAATGAAGCCACAAACCTGAATTAAATCAAAGTCCATTCTTATATCTACCATTACAGCACCAGAAACTCAGGGCTTATCCCATGATAGGTCACCCTTATCCCGCACTGAATTTCACTTTAAATTTCAAAAAATACAGGATGTTCTAAAAATCACTCTGAAGGTGTCAATACAGTCCAATGCAAGCCAGGGTTTGGTTACAAATTACTCACAGGATAATATAGTTTTCAAAAAAAGAATTCAACTTTCAGCAAAATCATTATTGTCCAATGGGTGACAATTTCAGACTTACATATTTGGATAAAATTGTCTGCCCCGCAAGCCGATCTTATTTACTTCCCTTTCACCTAAAGGGAATTCTGGTTTTCGCTAAACGGCATATTTTTTACATTTTAGTATATGTTAGCATATAGCGGACTTACATACAAAGTTTCAATACATTTGGTCAAACGGTTATGGAAAAGTAGCCGTTTCCCTTAACCCTATCAATATAGAACTATGCTATGTACTTGTTATAGCATTGTCTCCCTTTAGAATTATTTTTTTAACCCTTAAATATACTATGACAGACTGAAAACTATGAAAGAACCCAGTAAAGTTTGGTATTATAAACTACTTTTTATCATGTGAAATGACGAATAATGTAATTACATATCAAATTTAGTGATTTTAATTAAATTTCAATTACATAACCCTTGTTTTGGTAAAAAATATGGGTTTTTATTCAATAAGGCCCTTTAAACAGGCAATTATGGGACAATTCTATTCCAAATGTTAGCAACACTGTTCAATGAACTGATCCCAAAAGATATACATTCTCCCACACCCCCATCTCTTTTGTTTCACAGGAAATAAAGTTCAGGGCTCTGAGTAGAAATTCATGAAGGATCCAAAGACTTATTCATCAAGATAAGTAGACACCAACTGACCAACATGGCAAGGCTGTTTTCTGTCACAGACATGACTCATTCCATTGTGTGCAATCATTTAGGCAACATACATAGAGGATTTATACATTTTTATTTATATAAGCTTTGTATTTTGAGGTTTAATTATGAAAGGGGACCGGAAAAAGATAAAAACAATGTTCAAACCCGAATGTAAGGGTGGACCAGGAGGGCAAAGTCATCTGAAAGTGAACAGGGACAGTGAATATGTCAGACCAACTGTTGAAGAAGCAGAATTACTTGATGTAGACCCAGTCATTCATAACGCCATGGCGTCAACATCAACTTCAGATGACCAGAAGTCGGATTTCATGATTCTAAGTCCTAGACGAAAACAGCCCCAATACAAGAGTAAAGGCAGCCAAAACACATGCACGTCAAGGTGAGAATACATTCTAAAGCACCTTTCAGATATATAGTAGAGACATTTAACTATATAAAATAGACAAATATATTAATAATTTATGTTTTGTCAATATGAAGGAAACTGAAATGCATTCATTCCACAATAGAACAGTCAAAGGGAGAAAACTCTTGCATACTTATGCAAAAATAGCTTATATTTTCCCTTCAAAACTGATTTAACAATCATACACTTTCAAAGTAAACAAAAACCTACAGAAAATACAGCAAACTACATTGCATACATGTGACAGTTTATCTTTGAGAGAGACAAAGCATTTCAGAGTATGAGCAATTTCTCCTTTTCCCACAATTTCCTGCTGCAGAGGTGTTTTCGTGAGAGAACCGTTCCAAATTTTTTTTATACCTATTTTCAGTCTGCAGCATGACTGCTACAAAGTTTTTCATGTGGCAAAACTGTTGGAAATGTTCAACACAGTCTACTTGGAGCATAACAGCAGCTTTCCCAACTGTCGATGTAGTCTTAAATTTGACAAAACAAAGGAAGAGCGAAGAGGTCTGGTTTGGCGGGAAAGGATGACCTGTGGCACATGTACGTACTCGTCAAAAATATTCAAGCTTTACACCGAGGTGTTTTCATCAACAAAGGGAAGAGGTCGAAAGATGGCCACGGCAAACCTGGGCTTGAATATAGCACTGACCCAAACCCCAATTTGGAGCTGAAGTTTAGTTCACCTTTTGGCTGGTGGTAATGTTGGGGGGGGGGGGGGGGGGGGGGGCCTTCACGCCGGGGCTTTGCAAATATTTGCAAAGTGGCAGGTGATGTTATTGTTTCGGATGTCCATGCGTATGCAACAGTTGAACAAAATAAACCTCTTGCAAGGACGACCAGAAAATGAAATTCCTGTGCAGATACAATAACAACCTATGCTCGGGTGTGTGAAAAAACCCATTTCAGCCGGCAGCCCAGTGCACTGTGACTGTGGCTGAAAGTATTACCCCACGTAAGCAAATAGTTGCAGTGGAGACAGTTAACAAGGTATGCTCGAAGCACGGATTTCACACACAGCACGATATGTGTGATATAAAGGCAGGTAATTGCTCTGCCACTGTCAGCATGGAGACAAACATTGGTATGAGCAACAATGGGCAGAAAAGTGTTTCCGCAAGCTCAAAGATGAAGGAATGGAGGTAAAATATGTCACCAAAGAGGGCAATTGCAAATCTTTTGAAGCGGCAAACCAACTTTACCTGTCTGGAGTAACCAAGACCGCTCCAATTCATCAACTAGACACACGCCATCTCAGTGCAAACCATAGACAATTTATAAAAGGGTCATCAAGTGTTACAGCAATCATGCCGGGGAAAACCAAAGCATACCGCCAATACCTCCAAAACAGGTTTACCGTAGGCATGAGCCAGAGATGTCATGCTGAGCTTCAATGCATAATCAAGAAATGTCGTCAAGTGCAACAAAAGATCCTGGAAGCGACGCGGGACATAATGTCTACCATCAAGCAATGCTACGCAGGGAATCACAGTTTGTGCAAGATCAATTCTGCTGTGTGCAAAGGAAGAAAGAACGACAACTGGCTTTCAAACTGTATTTTCCTCTCAAGTTCATTCCAAATACATGTACGAACAAAGGAGAGTGAGAAAGTGTTAAGGAAATTATCGAATATCGCCTTGCAGATGACATAGTAAATTTAACCTGACTTAATACTAACTCACAGAAAATTGAGGGGACAAATAAAGCTATGAAACGTTCTTTACCTAAAGACAATACTTATTCAAGCTATTTCGAGTCACGTGCACACAGCGCTTTACATTCCGTCAATAATGGCCCAGGAAATTCCTTGCGCAAACTGTGTTCTGCTGCTGGTTGTCCCATTCCACCAGGAAGTAATGCTGACATTCAGCTAGTCTCTTTTCAAAGTACCTCTGAAATGAAAAAAAAAGAGGGAAAAGTCAATGGCATTCAAAATGAAGCGCATGCTACGACGACAGCATTTGTTCAATTTGTACGAAAAGCATCGGGAGCAGAACAATCATGTAAAAAATCAATTGACAAGGAGTCTTAGGAAAAATCGGTTAAAGAACCAACATGTGCCACACTCCCGACAAAGCGGTGACAACACAGACCATGATTCATATACCCGAACATCAATGAAACTGAGAAGAAGATTAACAATAACAAATTCACCTACAGCCAAATATACAGACAGGCTCGTGCCCAAGGCAGGACCCTTTGGCCACACACTGGCGTCTACCCGTGTTGAAATGATGCGGTTCAATTGTAAGATGCCTTTCCCTAATGCATAGCTTATTGTGACAGAGGTGACTGACATCCATGGGATTTCCATGCCTGTTAATCTATGCCAGTTCAGTTCCAGTGCTCAGCATCATCACCAGCCGCTGAACCCGGCTCTGTGTACATTTACCACTTGGCCAAGTCAACCTTTTGACAGGATAGCATTCCCTGTCAGTGCAACCAAACCACTACAGGCATTCCGGCTTTACATCTGAAGTCCTGAAGAGTTTTTCAATCGAACGTTAAACTTTAATTACAAATTTGGGGCAATAATTCATGGGGGCAGTGATTGATGAGCATTCACTGAAAATTTCGTCTGTTTATAATGAGTACAACGGACTAAAATGAGCACAAAGGGTGAAAACCTACTAAAAATGAAGGCCTGTTTAGGTCAAAGGGAAGTATTTTATTTTACGTAGGCGACCATTGTAGCATAATGGGTTGTGGTTGTGAAACCTTACCTCATTGTTGAGTGGACAGATTTGGAAAGATTATAAATATGAAACACACATAACATCCTTTCCTTTTGTTGTAAGGGGCTCGTTAGGGCCAATTGCCATAGTAGGCGAACTCCGAAGACACTCATCAGTTTAAAACTTTAAACTAGACTAGTGTTTTACAATATTGGCATTGAATTACTTCACATCTGTCTTTCTTTATAAGCTCTCCGTTTCTGAGGTCCATCTCGGGTTCAGAGAGATTTCTTGGTAGTTGCAGATCGTATATAATGTCAATGAAAGCGGATGATCTGTGGAATATTCTTTTAAAAAATGAATGTACTTTTGCCAACCCATGTCGGTCTCTTCGTACAGCCAAATAGTTCCTGTCTAAAAATCAAAATGCGGTAACTTGGTAGGATATCGCCCGGAAAATTAATTTGATTTGGTATCACTTAAGCAATAGAAAGATCTCTAAAGTAATTTGCTTTTAACTATATGAATTACACAATTGAAAATAAAATGTATTTCTACGCTTTCATGTTTCAACATACTTGATCGCGCATAAAGTTCATGGGTGATTCCTAAATATTTTAAATCGAGTGGAGTAAAGGCAGCTTTTCGAATCCGACTCAAAAGCAAGTTCAGATAAACGAGTCACAATGTTAACATATATATTATACACTCAAAAAATCAAATTGTTGAAAAGATGACAAAATAAATATATAGTTGACAAAATATAACATGTACGGTAAATGTGTAAGTTAGCCTATGCGACGGAATTTCTAAAAGTCCTTTCGAATACTTTTTAGAGGTAAGGTTAATCAGGAATCTAAGTACTAGAGTATTTCATAATAGATTCCTGCCTAAATACATCAGATTCTCAACCGAAATTTATATCAGAAGACGAAATAAGTCAAGTTCCAATGATAACATTAACTCAATAGAGAATCAAATTATTTGAATGATAGCTGTTTTTTGTAAAGATAAAACGCTTCAATTATCTTGTTTATCGATTTTTAATCATTTTATAAATTAAGTCAATGCATTGACGGAGTCCGCCTAGTTTAACGATTAACATATTGGCTTGTCACGCTGGAGACCAGGGTTCGGTACCCGGGCTAGGCAGCCTTTTTTTTTTATATAAATATAACAATACTGGGATTTTAAATGATTTCAAAAACAATGCATTAAAAACTTTTCACCTATGCGTTTTGAAACACTTTAATGATTAATTTGTTTGTATGATGTTTTACGTCGCTTTTAACAATATTTCAGTTATATCACGCTGAAGAAAATGTAGATAACACAGGGTTTAATTTCTGCTTTGATAGTAGGATTGGACTCTCAATATATTTATCATTGTTAGGCAATTGTGTTTTGTATCGTATGTGTATGTGTGTTAATTTCATAATTACATATATACATATATACATATATACATATATACACATCTATACTTATATCGATGGTTTCGTTCGAGCAGGCAGAAGTTACAACTTGTACAAGATGTAGTTATTGCATCCCCGAACGAAGATATCAATAGTTAAGAGCTAAAAACTTTAGGAGGTATGGCGTACTTTTGAAAGCAACATGCTTTAACATATAAGGATTCTACGAAATCCAACCACAAATTAACATGGATATTGATTTAGATTTTAAAATCACTTTGCAAGAAATTAAAACTGCTGTTTTTTCACCAGAGTAACAACAAGGCTTGTGGCCCAGACGATTTACCTTCCGAGTTAATTAAAGCATCTTTTGACTTAATCTCTCCATATCTTAGAAATCTTTATAACAAAATGTTTGAAAGTACCGAATATCCAGAAAGTTGGTGTCTTTGATATATAGTACCGATATTTAAAAGTGGAAATTCTAGCGAAGCAAAAAATTACAGGGTCATTAGCTTAAAAAATATTTTGGCAAAAATATATTCTCAAATTCTTTAAACAGGCTTACCAAATGGAATGAAAAGCATGAACACTTAACTGATTACCAATTTGGGTATCAAAAGGGTAAGAGTACCATTGATTGTATATTTATATTACACTCAGTTATTGCAAAGGTATTACATTCTGGGAAAAAGTTAAACACAGTTTTTATAGACTACGAAAAGTGCTATGATAAAGTTAATCGTTCTTTACTTTGGAAACGTCTGTTTACGCAAGGAGTCAGCACTAAGATGACCAATGCTTTAAAGGCTATGTATTCTAATGTAAAATCTGTAGTTAAGCACAAAAATCAAATTTCTAATAACATAGATATTACAGTAGGGCTCAAACAAGGCGATTCGAGTTCATCTTTATTATTTCTTATGTTTGTAAATCATATATTGCAACATTTTAACTCATATGGCATGTGGAGTGATACATTGTATAAAACAAATATTTATTCTAAAAAATATATATATGAGGTAAAAAAAAATATATATGGAGTAAAAAAAAAATATATATATATGGAGTATTGCTGGAATGCCTTCTGAAGCGAGCTGCCATATTGGAATATACGAGCCAATGAAATGCGTTGTTACAAAATGAATGCTATCCCACAATTCAAATTATAGTCCATATATATATTTTTTTTTTTTCCCTATATAATTTTTTTTTACTCCATATATTATTTTTTTACTCCATAAATATTATTTTTTACCTCATATATATATTTTTTAAAATAAATATTTGTTTTATACAATATTGCAACACTCCACTTGCCATAAACTCAAACCTAGAAAATATCTTTACGATTGATGAATTGCTTTTAATTTTGTTTGCTGATGACCAAGCTCTATTTGCAACATCACCAGAATCTCTTCAGTTAATGTTAAATGATTTAAAAACGTATTGTAATGAAAGTCATCTTAGAAATAATGTTGAAAAGACTAAAGTGATGATATTTAAGAAGAGCATAGTGTAACTTTTCATGATTTTTACATATATAATGAAAACATTGAAGTTGTTTCATCGTTCAAATACTTAGGTTTAAACTTTTTTAAGAACGGAAAATGGCTTAATACTCAGAAAAAAATAGCTGATTATATAAATAAGAGCAATGTACAATCTTTTTTCGATATTCAGTAGATATGTTTTTAACCCTTCAGACAAATGCAAATTGTTCGATTTTCTAGTTCTTCCTGTTTTAAGTTATGCATCAGAGATATGGTTCCATGCTTAAGATGTAGAAGTAGAAGTCATTCATACAACATTTTGTCGAAAGGTATTATGCGTCAAACGATCAACAAATCTAACTGCATTATATGGAGAACTTGGAAGAACCCCTTTAATTGTCATCAGAAAGTGCAACATGATTCGATATTGGATAACAATTCTTCGACTTGATGACACTAAATTAGTAAAAAAGATATATTGTATGTTAACAAAATTACGCAAATAGTGGTATTAATTATAATGGATTAAACTGTGCTTATCATGTTAAGATTTTGTTAGAATCATTGAGGTTTTATGAAATTTGGATGCATCAAGGCATCGGAAGTATCGGTTATATGCTCATTAAACAAAGAATTTATGATCAATACTTCCAAAGCTGGTATGCAAATGTTAATAATTCCCAAAGAGTAATTACTTATTGTATGTTTAAACATGATTTTATATTTGAAAACTATCTAGATTGTATCGCTGACCATAAATTAAGAGTCGCACTTTGTAAATTGAGAGTTTCATATCATGAGCTAGAAATTGAAAATGGTAGATATGAAAATAAATCAAGAAACGAAAGACTGTGCAAAGCCTGCCATAGAAGTTTGATTGAAAACGAAAATCAATTTCTTCTAATTTGTACTGCATACTCTGAACTGCGAAAATGCGAAAGAAAAACATACTATTACACTTGGCCAAATTTACAAATAATTTTTTCAAACTTACTAATGTCAAAAAATATTAAAGAATTGTTGAATTTAAGTAAGTATATATATTTTGCCTCTTTAGAGCGAAAACTAAGAATTGAAAGATAAGATGTTTTTTTTGTATTTTATACTTTTTTTCAGGCTTTTTCGCCTAATTTAAAGACTTATTTGTCTTTCCATTACATTTATGCTATTGTAAGAAGTATCATGTACTTATTACTTAATAAAATGAATTGAATTGATTGATGCATTTTAATAGACGAATAGTCCGTCACGGTACTGACATAAGTCTAAATACAATAACAGGTCATCAGTGTTACAAGCGCTCAATTATTTTATGTATTTACAAAAGGAAAAATTGGTATAACCCAATCGTCCGTGTAAATTAAGTGGATTGTATAACTACAACAAGACAAATGTTTGACGCAGAGCATCAAAGAGAAGCCGCAATATTTCGTTGCACATGAAGAATTAAGAAAAAGGAACATTTAAATTATAACTCAAACTGTAAAATCATGACTTTTGAGTACTTTTATATTACAAACATTTAAAGTAAATAAACCCTTTCCCACATACAACAATTCTGCAACACATGTCTTTCAAAGCATTTAGCGGTATTCAAAAATAAGGACACTCTCTATAATTGAAAGAACAATCATACTTATAATTGAATTAAGTTGAAAACAATTCTACTTTTGCCACAATGTTTTTAAAACATACTTGCTGTAGAGGTGCCTGAAAGTGTCTGCATGAAATACAGTTCAGTTAATCTGATCACACTTTGTTTGTAAGAACCAAAATATTTCATTTCATTTAAGTTTTCTTGAAGTTTTCTTGAAGATCACATCGCATCCGTGATCAAACATGTTGTCGGCTAAGCAAAATACACCGAAATCGTGTTTACCGCGATATTCATGAAAGAACGAATCAACTAGACGACGTAATTCATCTTGAATCTTGTGGTTTAAATCTTTTCATGTCTGCATTGTGCGATGACAATTGTACTCAAAGTTAACTTTGAATCAAGTATGTGCAATCATAGACGAAACTTTCAGCGATATTTGCGAAAAACAAAATGCATAAATGAATGAAAATGAAAGATGATAAAAAACGACAAAAAAAACCTATAATAGACCGACAGTTGATGTTTTCGTCACGCAACATAGTAAAATAGGAAGATATTATACTGAACATGAAAGTTAGATTATCAAAACAAAGCAAATGAATAGTTAGGATTATTGAAAATTGAGATGTCATCTATGTGAAATCAAAGCACTGCAGTGCCTGGGGGCTGCTGGAAGGTTGGAGAAGTAGGGGGAAATGTGAAAGGAAATAACAATTGCAGCTTATGTTTATGTATTTATTGTCAAGAAGTTGAAAGATCATGTCAAAAACAGTAAACTGCCAATTAAGAAAACAGAAGGACCTTGTTGGCACTATATCGCTCACCTGAGTGCAAGAGCTCACAAGTATACACATTTAAGACATGAAGAATCAAAGGGAAATTTGATAGCAGGTGGAGGCAGACTATTTTGAAGTTTCTGCATTATTAAATTGAGAAATATGTCAATGTGAAATCACATTCCATCAAGTTGAAATAGTTCTCTAAACCAGGTACTAGACTGGGAGAAAGTGTTTGAAATATGCAAAACTCATCAAGACAATTATTCTGACAAAGATTTAAAATGCAACTTCCAGTGTGGTATAAAGATTTTCCTTCATTTGGCCTAGTGACCTATATTTGTTTACCCGATATGACCCTTATTCAAACATGGACTAGATATCATTAAGATAAACATTCTGACCAAATTTTAAACAGTGTTGATAAGAGTTTCGTTCAATTTGGCCTAGTGAACTAGTTTTTAAACAGACATTACAAATATTCAAACTTGGCCCACATATCATCAAGACAAACATTCTGGTACAGTTTTAACATGCTCAAGTTAAAAATGCAGCCTCCATTATGTTAACAAGATTTCCCTGCAAGTTGGCCTAGTTACCTAGTTTCTGACCCAATATGACCCATATTCGAACTTGACTTACATATCATTCAGACAAGCATTCTAACGAAAATGCCGTTTTCCACAGCACTTGTGGGCACTTGCCCAGCACGATTGAGGGAGAGGTTTGCGTTTGCACGCTACCTCTACAACTTAGTTATTGGTGCATTGGTGGCTGAAGAGGAGAGGTCTCATTCCCTTTATTGCCACTCTCCCTCTCTTGTGGGTGCTGCCCTCTCCTTCTCCTTGAACTTCAGTCCTCCCTTCTGTATAGGGCATCTTGTAGTACTGTTACTCTGGCACTTTTGTGATAAACTGTGTGTTAAATTGCTACCTTCTGTGAAGAGCGCGATTAGAATCTGATTAATTATGCGTTGACCCGGCTTTTATAACCTGCGAGACACATTGGATGGTCGGCCAGACGTCGCCTTTCCCCGGTCCATGTCTGCCCGATGTCCGGACGGGCTCTGGGCGGCAAATTTGGCCCGGCGCTTGCCAGATATATATGATGCCCGACCGGGTCGGGGTGTCGTGGGGTGGGGGAAGTCGGGCACGAGCCCTATTGACCCCCGCTAAATTCGTCACCACATTTGCCACGCTTTTTCTTTGTTAACCCATACTTTTTCGACGCACGGGTCCTACGGCCCCCCGGTTAATCCGCCACTGTATATTTCACGCCACTTCTTTCTTTTTTTCCGTTCATCTTCGCGAATGTTAATAATGTTAACAAGCGTCCATAGTTGACCTTTTGGTGCATTACTTTCGAAAGCATTTCTTAAACTTATATTGGATTACTCACGCCTTAAATTTTTCACTGATGTTCCAACAACATTAAAGTGATATTTATGGGGGAGATCCTAACTTTGTTGAATCCATGATGAACTATTTTTCTCGCGCAGTCTCAACCTAAAATGCGTTGGTTGGTGCTAACAGCAATTTGCAAGCTACCAACTCCGAAAAAATGGTATTACTTCTATGATAAGGGGCTACAGCCCCAGGCCAAAAACGATAAAAATGAAAATCTATATATAGACTATAGATGAATGGTACTGCCTTTTGTCTTAGCTTCTTACTTTATTCGGGAACAAGAGTCGATGCGCGGCCTTAAGCGCGTTGGTGAATACGGGCTCCATCTAAAACGCCGGGAGTCCAAAAAGTGAACTAAATATTTAGATTTAGATTTAGTCAAACATCTAAATTGAAAAGTTTGGTGAATACGGGCCCTGGCTTCTTCCTCTAACTACTGCGTAATATATCATAGGATGTAAGAAACCAGACTACATTTAGCTACATTTGTTGGTTCCCGGTTTGAGATACTATTGAAATGATAAAGCTTATGAGGCAGGTAACCAATTCAAAAGAATGGTTCTCTAGTTAACTGTTTAGAATAGATACTGCATGCAATTCGCTTATCTAAACATGTACTTACATTAAATTAATATACCGGCCTTTTATTTGTAAAACTCACACAAGTACATAGAGTGTAAAAGGGGTGTTTTAAAAGTAATTTATCTTGAATTAATATACTTAGTAAGGACAAAGAGAAATACCGACATGTGGTCACCCTGGCAAGTCTAAATATCTCCATGTGCTAAATTTCAAATCATTCCTACAGGAAGCCTACTGGCGGCTTCCAATACTATAATATGAAATAACCACAAAATTGAACGAATCATGTTCATACAGGTAGTATTACCATTCACTGCCTATCCTGTATGTTTTGAAATATGTGTTAATGGTGCAACCGCTAATCACACCCCTTCCTTGAAAGTAGACATAGCACGGATGAAAAATAAAACCTGTGTAATCGTTTGATTAATATAACATATATGTTTGAAAAACCTTTACCGTAACGAATAGTAAAGGTTACATTAAATACAGCATTCAAATAAAACAGGTAGACGATATAATATCAACATGATCAAAGTAATGAAACAGCGACCGAATATATTAATCATTCAATCCATCAATCAGCCATTCACTCAACTAAACAACCAATACATCATCAATCATCTGAATGAATGAATGAATGAATGAATGAATGAATGAAAGAATAATGAATGAATGAATGAATGAATGAATGAATGAATGAATGAACGAATCAACGAATAAACGAATAAACGAATGATTGAATGAATGAATATACGAATGAACGAACGAACGAGTGACTGAGTGAATGAATAATCGAATTAATTAACTAGTAAATTAACCAACTAATCAATTAACATATTAGTCAATCATTCACAATCAAACAATAAATAAATCAATCAATCATCTATGTCTTCATCGGTGATTATATATATAAATTCCTCCTATGGCAAAATGCTTTTGCACAATATTTACATAACTTTCGCACATGATGTTTCAATATAAAACACAACTTTAGTTCTAATCATAGGTGTAGAATGTTAGTATATCGATAGACCACCATACTGTGTGTACAGTATTTTGCGTTCAACTCCGTTATCATTCAATATATATTTTTCAAAAGTTGTCTCCCTTAGACCATTGCCGACTAAGACGGTCGTTTTTGTTTCAAATGATTTTATGGTCTAGTGGAAATAACTCGTGCCTCTAACATTTTTTATTTTCTAGAGTTGTTTCTCTCAGATCATAACATTAATTAAAAATGTTTCCATTTTCTAAAGTTGTTTCCATTAGATCATTAAATTAATTACAATTACTCAAAAGTTGTCTACTTTAAACCATTGCAGGATAGCTTAGCAAAGACGCTTGTTTTGCTCTTTGTATTTTATGTAAATCTCTTAAAGTTTATTGTCTAGGGGAAATAACTCGTGTTTCTTATATATATTTCATTTTCTGAAGTTGTTTCCCTTAGACCATTAAACAAATAACAATTTTCTTATGTATATTTCATTTTCTAATGTTGTTTCTCTTAGACCATAAAACAAATAATAATTGTCAAAAGTTGTCTCCCTTAGATCTTTGCAGGGCAGCTGAGCTAAGACGGTGCTTAAATGATCCGATTTCAGAAATTGAATGGTCAAGGGGAAATAACTCGTATTTCATTTTCTATAGTTGTTTTCCTTAGACCATGAAGTTGATATCATTTTTTCAAAAGTTGTCTCCCTTAGACCATTGCAGATTAAGACGGTCGTTTTTGTATTTTGATGATCTTATGGTATAGGGGAAATAGCGCGTGCTTCAGACATATTTAATTTGCTAAAGTTGTTTCCCTTAGACCATAAATTTAATAACATTTTTTCATAAGTTGTCTCCCTTAAGTTGTTTCTCTTAGACCGTAAAATTGAAATAATTTTTCAAAAGATGTCTCCCTTAGACCTTTGCAGAATGACCTTTCTAAGACGGCCGTTCTTGTTTGTTTAATGATTCTATGGTCTAGGGGAAATAACTCTTCTGATATATTTCATTTTCTAGGGTTGTTTCCCCTAGACTATAAAATTAATTACATTTTTCGAAAGTTGTCTCCCTTAGACCCTTGCAGGATATGTAAGCTAAACGGCTTGTCTTGGGTCTTATTTCAGAAATTGAATTGTCTAGGGTAAATAACTCGTGCTTCAGATATATTTCATTTTCTGTAGTGGTTTCCCTCAGATCATAAAATTTATATCATTTTTCAAAAGTTGTCTCCCTTAGACCATTGCAGATAAGACGGTCGCGTTTGTATATTAATGATTTTATGGTCAAGGGGAAATAACTCCCGTGCTTCAGATATATTTAATCTTCTAAAATTGTTTCCCTTAGATTTGATATCAATCTTTTAAAAGTTGTCTCCCTAAGACCATTGCAGACTTAAACGGTCGAGTTTGTATTTCAATGAGTTTATGGTCTGGGGCAAATAACTCGTGCTTCTGATATACATATTTTATTTTCTAAAGTTAATTCCCTTAGACCATAATATTTATTACATTTTTCAAAAGTTGTCTCCCTTAGACCATTGCACGATAGCTTGCTAAGACGCTTGTTTTGGGTCAACGTATTTTATGTAAAGCGCTTATATGATGTAATGGACTTGGGGAATTAACTCGTGTTTCTGATATATCTCATTTCCTAAAGTTGCTTAGACCATTGCAGGATAGCTGAGCTTGTGTTGCAGAGAGATTATAACCAAAACTGTTTGAGTGAAAAAGGTTCTTGATTAATACAAGAAAGAGTTATGGAACACAGAAATCTCAATTCATGACCATAAATGGTGTGTTTTTAGCTGAAATTCATAGTGGTATCAAAAATGGGGTAAAGCATGAAACTGTTTCTTTCTTAAAGGCATAAATGAGACAAACGTTTGCTTAGATATATCAAAGCGCTGAAGGCACTATATTTGTTTGGGTACATAAAACTGTTTAAACATTTGCATTTGCATAGATGTGTGATTTATAAACTGCATTGTTTATAAATATTACAACTTCGGGTAAAAGAATAAATGACGCATCAGTTAAAATTAAATGCCATTTTAGTTGTCTATAAAAATAAATCATGAGACATACATGTGGATATTATATTTAATTTCCAAGTTTCAAAAGACATGTAAAAACAAGATGTGTTTGTGAAACACTGATGCCCCCGAATGGCAACATCTAGGTCAAAGGTCAAGGTCGCCAGGTGAAAAATGTTGGTACTGACAGAAAGGTCATGTCACAAGGAATACACATGTGAAATATGGTAGCCGTACCTGTTATGGTTCAAAAGTAGTGGTCAAGGTTAATTTTTTTTTTCGAGAATGGCAACATCTAGGTCAAAGATCAAGGTCGCAAGGTGAACAATTTTGGTACTGACAGAAAGGTCATGTCACAAGGTATACACATGTGAAATATGGTAGCCGTACCTGTTATGGTTCAAAAGTAGTGGTCAAGGTTAAAGTTTTTTATCGTGAATGGCAACATATAGGTCAAAGGTCAAGGTGAATTTTTTTTGGTACTGACAAAAAGGTCATGTCACAAGGTATACACATGTGAAATATGGTAGCCTTACCTGTTATGGTTCAAAAGTAGTGGTGAAGGTTAAAGGTTTTTTTGAGAATGGCAACATCAAGTATTTACCAATTTTTGTTACAAAAAAAAATCACAATTGACCAAGGGTTTTCTAAAATCTTACTCAAAAGCTACCTGCTTAACAAGAGACTTTTCAAGTTTTCACAATAGCCATATAAGGCCAAATAGCCCTGCCCCCTGGCGGCCATGTTTTTCGACCAATCAACATGGCTTGGAGGAATCTGATAGATGGTCTCCCAATGAACATTTCTACAAAAAGAATTGAAAATTGGCCAAACACTTTCGGAGGAGAAGATTTTTCAAGTTTTTACTAAAGCCATATTAGGCAAAAAAGCCCCGCCCGCTGGCGGCCATGTTTTTAGACCAATCAACTTGGCTGGACGGAATCTGATAGAGGGTCACCCTAGGAACATTTCTACAACATTATTTGAAAATCGGCCTGACCTTTTTGGAGGAGAATATTTTTTTGAGTTTACACTATAGCCATATAAGGCAAAAAAGCCCCGCTCCCTGGCGGCCAAGGAACACTTCTTTAAAATAATTTGAAAATCTGCCAACCAGTTTGGTAGAAGAATACTTTTAAAGTTATTTTATTTTCGTTGACATAGAAACCATAATTCTGCATGAATCACAAACATGTGAAGCAATTCTGGTAAGGTCAATGAGAGGATGCTTTCTGTGAAGTTTCATCCCAATTGACCCACTCGTTACTGAGGAGAAGATCTTGACGGACGACAGACGCCGGACAAAAGGAGATCACAATAACTAACTTTCAGCACTTCGTGCTCAGGTGAGCTAAATCATGTAGAAAATATTGTGGAAAAAGGCAGTACTAATATTTATATGAGCACTTTAAAAGAAACATGCTTCAGACTTCAGAGGCTTTTGAATTCATTTGCATTATAAAAGGATTAAATTCTCCAGAGAAAACCAATACCTTTGCCGTCCGCATTTTACTCTACAGTATACACCTAAGCTGGCCGCTGTTTCCTTTAAAGGGTGTTTAAGCTTGCCAAATCAATTAAGGATGCGTGACCATACACTGTTAATTACCATTGTTTACGAGTGTCATTCCAAACAAATTATAAATGTAACCCCTTTTCCCAATAAACCTATCATATACATTTATGTATTTGTAACTTGCCGGGATGTGTCGATACCGTCATGGTATAATGTGATATATGCACACATTGGTTTCACAATTCTTGTGTTAATGCACCTGTGGATATTTTGACAACAGATGCAGACTTTAATTGTAACTTTTGTTAATTATTTGGCTATTATAATGATAAGATATGTGATTAAATTGGCAACATTTAAGTTTTTTACTTATAACAGCCTTCAAATACAAATTTGGTTTATACGACGGTAAAGAAAGGTTATGGGAATTAAGAAATTGTTTAAATAAGCAAATTCTCTTTTTCCCACAATGTTTTCAATATTTGTTTGCTTTTTACTGTTTACACAGCAAGAAAAAACCATTTAACTTATTTGTTATAGATTAGTATTATTGTTGTATATATATATATAATTACTAGAAACAGTGTTGTATATATATATATACTTATTGTTTATTTGTTATTTAAATTGTTCTGCCCCTTCCAAGTACCCTACAGAATAGAATGTTGCATGGATCATTTGCCTCGTAGTATGGCACATGGAAAACTGTTGAAAGTTACAAAGTAGAAAATGAAGAGGCCAAACAATAACTAGAACCCATGACCCTTCAATCGATTGTAAAGGAGAGGATATAATTGAAGCAAAACCTACGGCTAGTTACTAGCAACCTATTCTATTCTTGCAATGTTTTCAAATTTCGTCCGCTGCAGATGCGTCAAAAGACATTTACTTGTCGGAAAATCAATCCATCAATTCTCGTTATTGATATCTATAGATATGATATAAAGAGGAAAGTCGTTAAAACACTTTACAAAGCGATTCTATTTCAGCATAATCTCGATTTTTGGTTTAATCTATATCACTGATAAAAGCAATCAAACACATTATATATTTACAAAGAAAACCCCGGATATGATCATATGTAACAAATTATACACATTTGCCCATCTTTAATTAAACATTTTTTACAACAAATCATAGCGTCCGCAGATTTGCTCTATAGTCTATAGCGTCCGCATTTTCCCTCTATATTGCATTTGTCCGCATTTTCCCTCTATAATGTATTTGTCCGCAGACCGCGTCCTCACTTTAGACCACTCTTCCCATACCGTCGTATTTATAAATAGAATTCGACGATCACGATTTCTCTGCAAATGTGTTACTCTCATTTTAAATGCATTTTATGACGCACATATTTGCTTTTTTAATTCTTTATACTATATTTATATGGCCGACAAGTCACAAAGAAAATATTTTCAATTCTGTTTTTATCTACATTTTCAATGCGTGATTGAAAATTCAAATACCGTATCTGGAGCTTAAATCGGAAATAGTTCTCCCTGTAGCAGTTCACTCATTGAGATTTATAAATCTCTCCGCGTTCATGTTTTAAAATACAATGTTTCATTTTATTTCCAAATTCTCTTTGAATATAAGAACCACAAAAGAAAACAAAGACGATATAAATATATCATTATTTCAAATATCGTGATACATTTGAAAAGTAAGAGCAAGTATTGAGTACTACTTTCACGCGTATGAAATTCATGGACTTTTCCATAAGACGAATGGCTTCAGAATTGCAGCTACTAAATTTGTTTGTTCCAAACAAATAAAAATGGAGCTTAGCAAATTAGTCATCTTATGACCGTAAACATGCATGAACGTTCAATACAATATACTCAGAAGAGAAAGTTTAGACTCTGCTTAAATATTGCGACTCAAATTTAGAAAACAAAAGCAAAAAGGTAAAACCTAATTACCTACCGTATAGTTCATTCATTATCCTGTGTTTACATCAAACAGTTTAGACAAATAACAATATTTAAACTTCAGGTTAAACAAAAGGGTAAACAAAAAAAATCTGTCTTTGTCAATATTTCATGTGTCCATCTCGTTTGTAAATAACGGCTAAACAACGGCGTCTCATATTATTTATTGTTTATTTAACGTATGGTGTTTTACACCGTTTTCAACATTTTTAGATCACCTGAGCTGAAGGAAACAAAAGCATAACAGTAAGAGCCAATTGCTATAGTAGGCGAAATCCGAAGACACTCATCATTTTGAAGCTGGAATCTAGACTAGTGTTTTACAATATCGGCATTGAATTTACTTCACATCTGTCTTTCTATATCAGCTCTGCATTTCTAAACACCATCTCGGGTTCATGGAAATGTCATGGCAGTTGCAGATTGTATGTAATGTCAATGAAAGTGGATGATCTGTGGAATATATTTAAAAAATGAATAAACTGTTGCCAGTTTATACCCATGTCGGTCCTTTCGAAGCCAAATAGTTCTTGTCTTAAAATCAAAATGCGGTGACTTGTTGGCATATGAAGCCGGAAAACAGAATTGTAACTTAAAATATACGAATAACATGATTAACACATTAAGTGTATTGCTACGCAGCCAACATGACTTGATCACTCGCAACATGCATAGAGAAATTAAAGCAATATGTGCATTCTTTCTTCATGTGTCATTCATGAACTGAACCAATTAAAGCAGTATGTGCATACTTTCCACAGGTGTTATGATTGCGATTTAAAAATTAAATTTGAATTAATGACTTTACATTTGAAAGGGGAGAGTGCTGTGTATATTGTCTTTATTAATTAACTCATGAATGAAAGTATATCCAATCAAAGCCACGCCTCTTAGTATAACATATTTCTATATAACCCATGTATTCCATGTTAATCTTTGTAGTATTAAATATTCTGCTAAGCTATATGGTTGCTCCTTCATTTTATGTTGTACACATACACAATAAATTGGCGACGAGGTTGGGATTATTCAAAATAGACTCTTCAATTTTACGCAGAAAGAGTTAATCAAATCTGATAAATGGTAAATTTGTTCATTTCTTGACTTTTCTAAGAACATTTTGACAAGCTGTCCTGCTACAGAGATGGCATTTTCTAGCTAGTTTGTTTACCCAGGGATCATGAATAAGTGATATAACTGAAATAATGTTGAAAGCGGCGTAAAACCCCAATAACATTACATACCATACAGAGAGGCCATTCTCGTATGGTTCAATATCCGGACTTAAAGAAGATTAAAACAATGTAGGTGTTGTCACTTTACATGATTTAGACATTCGACGCCAAATGAGCGGATGGTATTTTGAAAACTTGAGGAAAAGGGAGAAATCGCTCAAAAAGAGCAATTTCTCCTTCCCTCACAATGTAATTAACTCTGCGTCAAAACTATAACTACATTTTCTCAAATATTATAGTTCTGGCATCAAAGAAAGCATACGACACTTAAAGTCTGATTAAATATAAGCAAAGTAGGACACCGTCTCTACTTTTTAACCCAACATGACCTGTGCAAACATGATATTTACAGATCTTGCACGATTCAGAAAATCTTACCATATATAAAAAAGGATTTGACAGCACAAACCTTAGTAAGCTTCTGACGACAGAACACCACACCAGGTCAGCATGGCGTTTAATGTAAGACTTGTCATGGCTGTAGAAACTTAGAAATAATTTTTTTTTTTTATTAATTGTGTTGGCTTCGGGGCCACAACATATAAGAACGACAAGATGATAGGCTATCACATCCAGACATCAATCGTGAAAATATAAACTTAAAGTTAGTTTCTCGCACTTGATTTAAAAAATATTATTCGAGAAAACACAACAGGTCAATTGTTTGCTGTGTTGGCGTGCGATGACTTCGTCTTTGCGGACTGGCGAAGTACCAGCACACTGGAATGGAACACTCGTTAATTTTCGTATTGACAGACCCCACAACGAGTTGGGCGAAAATCGGCATCACACTTTTCCGTCGTCTATGTATCTGTGTTTTTCTTTAGCTTAACGGGTTATGCACGTAATTATTTGTCAAGCGAGACATTTGCTCATTTGAAATTTTGTCATTTAAAGGCACGTGAGTTTCAGATTTTCTTTTCTGTTTTAAACTGGACTAATCCCAGCTCTCTTATTCATTCTTATCGACAGTTGAAAAAAAGACGTTATTACAAGCGTCATATCAGCTGCACTATTGGTCTAACAATCTATAAGCTGCATGTGAAAATGTTCTTGAGAAACTTCTGTTCTGTTAAGTTGGCATTACGACCAGAACTATTGGTTACTTACCAAGGGAGCGCCGTTATATGCCTGGGAAAAAAATGTTGAATGCGGCGTAAAACACCATAAAAACAAAACAAAATAAGATGTCTGAAACAAAAATCACAATTTTCGAGAATTATAAACAAATTTAATCGCAATTTGTTCATTTTAAATCTAGCTGTACTAGTATATAGAAATATACATAGCTCAAAACTCTTTATGTAATAAACAAACGATATTTTTCCTTTAAAGTTTACACCAAAGGATAGCCAGATGTGGCTAATGTGTAATACATCTCTAGGTGTAACTTCTTAATAAACAACAACAACAACAACAACAACAACAACAACAGCAACAACAACAACAACAACAGTATCAACACTAAGTGCAGCCATACTGGTTTTACGCTCAGCGTGAACGGTAGTTGTCAAAACGGAGATCCAACCAAGAAAGCCTTTTGCATGACGCGGAACCAACAATTGTAAAGGAAATTCAGCCTTAACGTAATCATTACTCGTGTGGATATAAGACCTGCCTGCGCATTCATGCTAGGATCCAAATATATACTGCATTCCATATGTTTCTTGAAACCTTCTATGATTAATTAGCAGACTATGTAGAACCAGATCAGACTGTGTCTTACGTTTGGATTCCGTAGATTCTGCCCAAATGTACTAACATTGCCTTTTCAGGTTCGGCAAGTTCTTTTTCGCTTTCATAGTTACTTTTTCACCTGTTTTTGGTTTATCACATTGGATTTATAACTGTGTCCGCAATTGCTTCAAAAGTTTTGGAGATGAAGCCTACAGCAACTGAATGGTGAGTCGAAGCTTGTAAGAGAAAATCGCATAACTCGGCAGTAGACGAGGTTGAAAACATATAGGCACAAATAAAGGTATAACAGGAGAATTTGGACATTATGAGCATCTGCTCATTTTGCCACATTGTTTTTTAAAACTCGTCAGCTGAAGAGGTGCCAAATGCGTTTGCATGTGGTAAATGGTCTAACACATTTAATTAAAAAAACCAAACAGAGGTCTTTATATATTTGCAGGATTTATTCTTCGTTATCCGTGCAAGGCAGTATGTTCCATGTTATTCATTTAATAAATGTATTTCCTGATGAATTATGTTTCAGTCAGGCCATTACTCAGGACCATGTTCACCTGATGTTAATCGATGCGGGATTTGACCGACTGGATCATGCCCCTAAAGATGGAATGGTATCCCTCGACGAATATGACGCAATCATTGCTCACGATGATGTAAACGGTAAGTAAAATTCATCATCATCATCATCATCATCATCATCACCATCATCATCATCAGTAAAACAATGAGTGTAATCGCCATCATCATTATCATCAACATCATCATCATCATCATCATCAACAGTAAAACAATGAGTGTACTCGCCATCATCAGTATCATCATCAACATCATCATCATCATCATCATCATCATCATCATCATCATCATCATCATCATCATCATCATCATCATCATCATCATCATCATCAACAGTAAAACAATGAGTGTACTCGCCATCATCATTATCATCAACATCCTCCTCATCATCATCATCAACAGTAAAACAATGAGTGTACTCGCCATCATCATTATCATCAACATAATCATCATCATCATCATCATCAACAGTAAAACAATGAGTGTACTCGCCATCATCATTATCATCATCGTCAGCATCCTCATCATCATCGTCAAATCATCCTCCACATCATCATCATCAACATCATCATCATCACCATCATCAACAACATCATCACTATCATCATCATCAACAACATAATCATCATCATCAACATCATCAACAACATTATAACCATCATCATCATCATCATCATCATCATCATCGTCAGCAGTATGATTAAAACAGTAAGTATAAGCATTATCATCATGGTTGTTGTCATCATCAACATTAACAATACAACCATTATTATAAACATCATTATCATTATGATTTAAAACAATATGTTTAATCATCATCATCATCCTCATGGTTGTCGTCATGATCATCATCAACAACTTCACCAACAATAAAAAAAGGTAAATAGTCAAAATCATCATCATGATTCAACAATATGTATACTCATCGTCATCATCATCGTTTTCACAAGCATTGGCTTTATGTATTGCATTATCTAAGATTTTCTTTGTAGGTGACGGTTGCGTTACCCAAGCTGAATTTGTCAACGTCCACGGGTCGGATGACGCCAAAGTAAAACTGTTTGCTCACTTTGACCACGATAACGATGGATGTATGAATGTCAACGACATGTCAATGGAGTACAGTATGATGGACAAAAACAGTAATGTCTTTATGAAATATCATTCTGTAACAGTTCATTTGATATGATATCATAAACATGTGTCTTCCGATTTAAAAAAGAAATCTGGAAAATTGTGTCGAAAAGTGGGAGAGAAAAAGTTTGATACTTACTTCAACAAAGGAGAAATTGCGTATTTTAGAATATTTCTTTTTCCATAATCTATATTGGGCTAACAGTTTATATGGAAAAGTAGCCAGTCGCTTAGAAAGTAGGTTGAGTGGTGACTAGGCGACAGACGTCGTCATTATCTGCTTTATCGTCTGTTTATTCGCAAAGTATAAACTGTTTCTGAACTGTTGGCTAATAAGTTATAGAATGTCTCAAGAAAATTATGGAAACACCCCAGTTTGTATTTAGATATTATGTCGAGTCCCGGTAGCTCAGTCAGTAACGACGCGGGCTGTCAATCCAGGGGTTGTGAGTTCGAATCCCGGTTCAGCCAATTTTCTTTCTGACGTTTGACAAATGTAATTGCGACATGCGTCATTCGTAGTCTTCCACCAATGGGCTAAGTCTATGTGAAAAAGCAGCCAGTTGCTTGGGAAGATTGTTGTGTGGAGTACTGGTGTGCGAAAACCAGGAAACATATGAGTAGGTGAACTGGCCGCCGTGATATTACTGAGAAATTGGCGTTAAACCCCAATCAATCAATCAGTGAATTTAGATATTATAGCGTGGATGAGCTGGCCGATATTAGTTGATATAAATCATAAATACGCCAAGGCTTGTGTTCCTGGAAGTAACGCCCAATGAACATACATTTATTGACTATTGGGCTATGGAATATGAGCTACGCTGATATCCATTGGTTTAAATTCATATTGACCGAGTCAGCATTAAAAGGACAATATATATTAAGCAAAACGGAGAAAAATGTTTAAGGTGTATTTTACATTCCTATTACGGCATACTCGTATATAAAGATGTTCCGCGTGTTTTAAACAAATGAGCTGTTCCATGAGAAATCCAACATCATGGACTCTGCGTAATGTATCGACCCAGATCCGTCTGCGCAGTCAGCGAAGGCTATTCCGGGCCGACACATTCCATCTCTGGTTGATAGAGGTATAAAGAAATGATTGCTGATACAGAAAATCCACAGGAGGTCTGTTCGGGTAAGCCTGCACGGCATGCTTAGGCTGATCCGTGTCGAAACTTTACGCAGAGTCCACACTGTTGGTTTTCTCGCGGGAACGGCTCAATTATAGAAACCTATTAGCATGCGAACACGGAGGGTTCTGGTGAGACTGTACGTATGGTATTAATACGACAGGCCGATACTCTATTATCAACTGTTTTATTTTTTCTTCTTCAGATGACGGCGAGGTTTCCCTGCATGAGTTCGAGCAGTATATGTCTCTTTTGATCGACACCGTCGATTTGGGACAGGGACATGGACCCAATAATTAGACAATAACATACTCAGTGTAAATGTGACGATGTGAATGCTAACAGTAATAAAATAAATACATATCAATTAGTACTTAGATTATTTAGTTGTATGTTTTACGTCGCTTTTAACACTTTTTAAGTTATATCACGGTGACATCTGGATAAATTACCTGTGCCTACGGTCCTGTTATCCTGACACCAGCGTGTCAGTTGTCATGCTGACCCGCACAACCCTAAGCCCAAAGGAGGGGAAGCCATTTCTACCGTTTTTACACCACCGAGGTTGTCGCATACTTATTTACCCAACAAAGGGAGGCATAGAGGGTAAACATTGACCGTTCGTTCGTTGCGTTCTTCATGCTACACCGTCGGTATGGTCAGAGATGTGGCCCAAGATGAAAGATAACAATAACCACACAATTCTATTGTTTCCTTAAGTCGTCATTCTTTTGTTTGAAAACAATGGATGTACATGTACCAACTACGCGTGCTTTCGAACGTGCGTAAAAACATCTGTACGAAACGATCTCATAACTATGTCACTCACATGTGCACTTCAGTCAAAGTTTCAGAGTCAAGAAAGCTTGTACAAGGATGCGTTTCACCGACCTAGGTCAAAGTTCAATGTCCCAGTGGTTTTGATACGTCTGTACAAAAAGCGTCACAAGTCTAGCGCTTAAGTTTGTTGGATGAATTCCTCCATACTTCATATGTACAAGTAGTACAGTGTCAATAGAGCTTGGACACATTCATATTTCACCGACCTAGGTTAAAGTCACGATGGTTTTGATACCTCAGTACAAAAGGACATCATCAGTTAATCGCTTTAATTTGTTGGATGAATTCCGCCATACTTCATACAAGTAGTACAGTGTCAATAGAGCTTGGATCTCCAGTTTTACCTAACTAGTTTTACCGAAAAGGTAGCACGCTGACTTTTGTGAACAGTGTATATCCAGATATGCCTGTGCATCCGCACAGCCTGTTCATGATCTACACTGGTCACTTATTACTTATACACTATTTTAAGAAGCTTCTGTTAACTTGTGTAGATCCAGATAAAACTGACAAGATCTGACTGATCTGAACCTACACTGTTCTGAAATTCCATCTAGTACCTTTTCCCAAGGATTGCTTAAAAAACTCATCTAAAGAGCAGTTGTAACCAATGTAAATCCTGATCAACCTGCACTTCCTTTCAATCTGATCTCAAATAATTGCCATGAAGCTTTGGTTTATCTTCTGACAGTGTCCATTTGAAAAGCAGAAAGGGTTAAATGGCTGGCGGGTCTTTATCTACGATTTGTTTTTCCCTGACACAAGTCATATGATATAGACTGCCTCAATGGTGCAATGGCTTGAGCATCCGCCTTACAGCCATGAGACCAGGGTTCGATCCTTAGTCATACCAAAGACTTTAAAAAACGTAGTACTAATCCATTTATCCTAACACTAGCGAGTCAGTCATAATGCTAATATGAACAACATGACTACCATTTTGAAAATCCCTACTTCGACTATTTGGAGTCCTTTGTTGGGTGCATGATTTGACGGAGGGAAGGCATGTTAAAATGGACGAACACAAAGATACTGATCAAACTATACAAAAGGTACAAGCTGATAGATAGAAGCCTTCTCTGAAAACACAATCTGAAAGGTTTGTTTTCCTGACTCAATTCATGGCATTTACTTCATTTTCAAATCTCATTCTCTTACCAATCAGCCAACTGTTACATGGTGTGGCTTTTCACAATCAAGACAGACAGACAGACAGACAGACAGACGGCACACAAGAAGTTAGATGCCAATCAACATGGCATTTGTGACATCCTCGCTTTGTTATTTAAACCCAACAGACTTAGCTATTCCGAAGCTGATTAGCATATGGTAACTTTTTACATGAAATCATTATTTTACGCCATCGCTTTAGTGTCGTCTGCTTTGAAAACATCATAAAAGCTGTCTGCTACAGAGAGGTCATAATCGTGTGGTTTTAAATCTGGGCTTATAGAAAGATAAAAATGTAAGGTTTTAACACTTTACCTGATTTTGACATTTGACGTCAATGGAGATAACGGTATTTTGAAAAATTGTGAAAAGGGATAAATTGCTCCAAACGAACAATTTCTCCTTCCTCTTCGATGTTATCAACTCGCGCCCAAATCATAACAACAATTTTTTTTCCTCAAATATTACTTTTTTGGCATCCGATGTTTATAAAGAAAGCATACGACACTTAACGTCTGGTCGAATATAAGCAAAGTAGGACAATGTCTCTACTTTTTAACCCAACACGACCTGTGCATATATGATATTGACAGATCCTGCACGATTCAGCAAATCTTCTCATAGATAAGAACGGATTTGACTGCACAAACCTTAGTAAGCGTCTGACAGGACACCGAACAAGGTAAGCATGGCGTTTTATGTAGGACTTGTCTTGGTTGTAGAAACTTGTAGAGATTTAAAAATCATTTTTTTATTTTGGCTTAATTGTGCCCTCTCGCCTTGGCGGTCTTTGCGGTGCCAAAACATATAAGAACGACAAAATGATAGGCAAACACATAGAGATATCAATTGTGAAAATATAAGCTGAAAGTCTGTTTCTCGCAATAGATTTAACAATTATTATTTGGACAATATTTATGACATTAGGTGCCAATACGTCAAATATCAATTGTTGCCGTGTTGGACTGTTACAATTTCGACTTTGATGACTGGCGAAGTACCAGCACACTGGAATGGCAAACTCGTTTATTTTTGTATTGACACGCCCAACTACGAGTTGGCGAAGATCGGCCATCATCCTTCTCCGTCGTCTAAATATGTCTGGCTTAACTGGAAATCACGTATTTATGTGTTCGTTTGAACTTTTGTCAATTAAAGGAAGGTGAGTTTCAGATTTTCCTATCTGTTTGAAACTGACTCATCCCAGCTCTTGAAGTCATTCTTGGCGACGGTTGAAAACAGACGTTATGACAAGCGACATATCGCCTGCTCTATTGGTCTTAAAGTCTGTCAGTGGCGTAGCTCCCTTTAGGCACTGTAGGCACGTGCCTACACATTTTTTTCTAAAAATGCCCCAAAATGCAGCTGCGGCGATACACATCTGCGTAATGTATCGACCAGATCAGCCTGCGCTGTCCGCGCAGACCCATCCGGCCGACACATTCAGTATAAGGAGGGATAGATAGAGTAGTGATTCCTGATACAGAAAGTCCATAGGAGGCGAAAAGTGTATATCCGGGTACGCCTGTGTGGCATGCTTAGGCTGATACGGGTCGATACTTTACGCAGAGTCCACAATGTTGATTTTCTCACGAGACGGCCTACACATTGATTATTGCCAAGCTACGCCCCTGTCTATGAGCTGCATGTGAAATGGTTTTTGAGAAAAATATGGTACGAAAAAGCCTAAAACACGTGTTGACTTGGCTTCCGTGGTGTTATGACTAGAATCGGTATTAAAGTCCATTCAACTGAAATTGAACTTGTATTATTAGGAGACTCTGGTTCACCTTTACGGATCGTAGGATTTCTGCTTAGTTCATTCTTGTATTTGCTTGCTTCGTAATTCATTATGAAAAAGTAAACCAGAAGTAAATGCATATCACGAAATCAAATTAGCGGCAGTCCTAACTGCTTGCATAAGCAGTCAGAACTGTTACTACGCTGTTTTTCAAAAGATGGATCCGTTCCATGCAATGAATCGGGTTTAACGATTTATTCAAAATGTTCCCATGTTCGAGTTAATGCGAGTAGTATAGCACCCGCTTCGGTTTCGGGAGGTCGCAGGTTCGATCTCCGGCCGGGTCACACTTATGTTGTAATGGCTTCCCCGGGATCGGGATGTTGACATTATGGCTTGATTCGCTGGTGGCAAGATGAAAGGACCAGCACTACTGGTAACTGACCCAGGTTCGATCCCCGGCCAGGCAGGATGAAAGGACCAGCACTAACGGTAACTGACCCAGGTTCGATCCCCGGCCAGGCAGGATAAAAGGACAAGCACTACCGGTAACTGACACAGGTTCGATCCCGGACAAGGCAGGATAAAAAGACCAGCACTACTGGTAACTTACCCAGGTTCGATCCCCGGCCAGGCAGGATGAAAGGACCAGCACTACTGGTAACTGACCCAGGTTCGATCCCCGGCCAGGCAGGATTAAAGGACCAGCACTACTGGTAACTGACCCAGGTTCAATCCCCGGCCAGGCAGGATAAAGGGACCAGCACTACCGGTAACTGACCCAGGTTCGATCCCGGACAAGGCAGGATAAAAGGACCAGCACTACAGGTAACTGACCCAGGTTCAATCCCCGGCCAGGCAGGATAAAAGGACCAGCACTACTGGTAACTTACCCAGGTTCGATCCCCGGCCAGGCAGGATAAAAAGACCAGCACTACTGGTAACTTACCCAGGTTCGATCCCCGGCCAGGCAGGATGAAAGGACCAGCACTACTGGTAACTGACCCAGGTTCGATCCCCGGCCAGGCAGGATTAAAGGACCAGCACTACTGGTAACTGACCCAGGAAAAGCCGTTATATGACCGAAACAAATGTTGAATGCGGATGTCTGAAACAAAACTTTCAGCGATGGAGAACTATAAAAGACTTTAATCGAAATGTGTTCATTCTAAATCTAGCTGTAATAGTTCATAGCAATATAAATAGCTCAACACTCTTTATATATATAATAAACAAACGATCGTCAGGGGCGTAGCTCCCTTTAGGCACTGTAGGCACGTGCCTACACATTTTTTCTCAAAATGCCCCAAAATGCAGCTACGGCGATATACATATGCATAATGTATCGACCACATCAGCCTGCGCTGTCCGCGCAGACTGATCCGGCCGATACATTCCGTCTTAGGAGGATATATGTATAGAGTAGTGATTCCTGAAACAAAAAAATCCACAGGAAACGAAAAGTGTCTATCCGGATAGGCCTGTGTGGCATGCTTAGGCTGATCCGGGTCGATACTTTACGCAAAGTACACAATGCAGCTGCGGCGATAGACATCTGCGTAATGTATCGACCAGATCAGCCTGCGCTGTCCGCGCAGACTGATCCGGCCGACACATTCCGTCTTAGGGGGAAAGAGGTATAGAGTAATGATTCCTGAAACAGAAAAGTCACAGAAGGCGAAAAGTGTCTATCCGAGTAAGCCTGCGCGCCATGCTTAGGCTGATCCGGGTCGATACTTTACGCAGATTACACACTGTTGATTTTCCCACGAGACGGCTTACTCATTGATTATTGCAAAGCTACGCCACTGATCGGTTACCAATTTTGATTATTCCTTAAATTTCAGTTACCAAAGATGATGAAATCCCTAGTTTTCCTGTGCTTAGTTGCATTTGTTGCAAGGTGAGTTTTGTGTGCAACATAAGATTGATTGATTGATTGATTGATTGGGGTTTAACGCCGTCTTTAACAGTTTCTCAGTCATATCACGGCGGCCAGTTCACCTACTCGTGTGTTTCCTGGTCTTCTCACACCAGTACTCCACACAACAATCTTTCCAAGCAACTGGCTGCTTTTCCATATAGACTTAGCCCATTGGTGGAAGACGAATGACGCATGTCGCAATGACTTTTATCAAACGTCGGAAAGAAAGTTGGCCGAACCGGGATTCGAACTCACAACCCCTGGATTGTTACCGACTGAGCTACCGGGACTCGGCTGCAACATAAAAAAGTGCATTCAGGAAAAATCAGTCGTCGGTATTTAAAACAACAGTAGATTAAGATTAACCCTGCATACGAACGGTATAATGTGGATCTGTTCACATTGCTTGTTATTCACACAGCTTCTGATAAACCTCATAATGAGCAGTTTCTCCTTTTGCCATAATGTTTTCATCTCTATTCTATTATAATAGTTTTGTTTATATATATATTTCTTTATTTCTTTTTGCCAAGATGTTTTCAAAGTCCGTCTGCAGAATATTTGTTTTCTTAGATACTACCCAAATGTACAAACAGTGCCATTTTAGGTTCGACAAGTTCTTTCTCGCTTCATCGTTACTTTTTTCATAGAAACATTTCACTTGTTTTTGGTTCATCCAATTTGGAAAGCCCCGCGAGAAAACCAACATTGTGGACTCTGCGTAAAGTATCGACCCGGATCAGCCTAATCATGCCACGCAGGCTTACCCGGATAGACACCTTTCGCCTCCTTTGGATTTTCTGTTTCAGGAATCATTACTCTATACCTCTATTCCACTGTAACGGAATGTGTCGGCCCGGATAAGTCTGCGCGGACTGCGCAGGCTGAGCTGGGTCAATACATTACGCAGAGGCCATTTTGTTGGTTTTCTCACGGGGCGGCTCATTTGACATTCTGATGGCGTCACGCAGAACGCTTGTTATTACATCTCATAAATCAAAGCACTGAAAGTTCTAACGGCCTGGGAGTGTTCTATGATTTATTCTAGGAAACACTGTGTTTGTTTGTGAAGTGTTTTACCAGTACTACCGGTATTATTTATACTGATAACGATGCATCAGTCATTGTGCTATCCCAACAAGCCTGAGCGCCAAGGAGGGAAGTCATTACTACCAGTGTGTGTCTATAAATGAGCCGTCCCGCGAAGAAACCAACATTATAGCCTCTGCGTAATGTATCGCCGTCCGCGCAGGTTAATCCGGGCCGACACATTCCGCCTCAGAGGGATAGAGGTATAGAGTAATGATTCCCGAAACAAAAAATCCACAGGAGTCGATAATTATCTGCCCGGGTTAGCCTGCCCGGCATGCTTAGGCTGATCCGGGTCGATACTTTACCCTCTAGTCCACAATGTTGGTTTTCTCGCGAGACGGCTCGAAGGACAGGAAATAGTGGAAGGTATGAAATGGACTGAGACAAAAGGATTTTTAACTTTGCCGCAATTGCTTCAAACATTTTGGTGATGAAGCCTATAAAAAATTGGGACATTATAATCAACTTCTTACAATTTTCAGCTGCAGAGTTTGTATGTTGTAAACGGTTGACCACATACAACAAATATGCGGCAGACGACTTAAAAAAACATAGTGACAAAAACCTGAAAAATCTCCATAAAAGATACATGTAGCTTACTTTAAAAAAAAAATGGAAACATTGTGGCCAAAGAATTGCTCATCATGAGCAATTTCACCTTTGGCCACAATGTTTTCAAACGTCGTATTCTGCTATTGCGCCAAAATGCGTCTGCAGGGACAGGCTTAAAAAGCAACAAAGATCTTTATATATTTGCAGGATGTATTCTTCGTTATCCGTTCAATTCAGTATATTCCTTGTTGTTCATTTAATTGATTTCTCTCCCGATGAATTATGTTTTCAGTCAACCCCTTCAAACCATTCCCCACGGCCATGAACTCCGGGTGTTAATCGATAAGGGATTTGATCGACTTGACCATGGCCCTAAGGATGGCATTGTATCCATTAACGAATATGACACAATCATTATTCGCGATGATGCAAACAGTAAGTAAATATCATCATCATCATCATCATCATCATCATCATCATCATCATCATCACTAAAACAGTGAGTATAATCGCCATCATCATTGTTATCATTGTCAGCATCATCAACTTAATTACCATCACCATCATGACTAAAATATTAAGTATAATTACCATCACCATCACGACTAAAGCATTAAGTATAATTACCATCACCATCATGACTAAAATATTAAGTATAATTACCATCACCATCACGACTAAAGCATTAAGTATAATTACCATCACCATCACGACTAAAATATGAAGTATAATTACCATCACCATCACGACGAAAGCATTAAGTATAATTACCATCAATATCGTGACTAAAATATTAAGTATAATTACCATCACCATCACGACTAAAGCATTAAGTATAATTACCATCAACATCACAACTAAAACATGAAGTAAAATTACCATCACCATCACGACTAAAACATTAAGTATAATTACCATCAATATCATGACTAAAACATTAAGTATAATTACCATTATCATCATGACTAAAGCATTAAGTATATTTACCATCAATACCATGACTAAAACATTAAGTATAATTACCATCAATATCATGACTAATACATTAAGTATAATTACCATCACCAACATGACTAAAATATTAAGTATAATTACCATCAATATCATGACTAAAACATTAAGTATAAATACCATCAATATCATGACTAAAGCAAGTATAAAAACCATCAATATCATGACTAATTCATTAAGTATAATTACCATCAATATGACTAAAACATCAAGTACAATTACCATCACCATCATGACTAAAGCATTAAGTATAATTACCATCACCAGTATGACTAAAACATTAAGTATACATACCATCAATATCATGACTAAAGCAATAAATATAATTACCATCAATATCATGACTAAAGCATTTAGTATGATTACCATCAATATCATGACTAAAGCATTAAGTATAATGATTAAAACATTAAGTATAATTACCATCCCCAACATGACTAAAACATTAAGTATAATTACCATAACCAACATGACTAAAACATTAAGTATAATTACCATCAATATCATGACTAAAACATTAAGTATAATTACCATCAATATCATGATCGTGGTCATAATCAGTCTCATTATTAAAATCATCAAAATCATCAATATGATAATAATCATAATCGAAAACGCAACCCTCACCCTCCTCCTCGTCATCAAAATCATGATTAAAACAGTAAATATAATCACAATCATCATCATGGTTATCGTCATCATCATTACAAACATCACCAATAAAATATTAATCATCATCATCATCATTGAAAACACAATCGTCATCAACATCACAAACATCATTATCATCACCATTGTAATATTAATATCAATCATCATCGAGAACACAACCGTCATCCTCATCACAATCATCATCAATATTATAAAAATAATAACCATCAAAGTCATGATTAAAAAAGTAAGTACAATCACCACCATCATCATCATCATCATCTTCATCATCATCATCAACAACAATAGAAACATTATCACCATCACCATCATAGTGGTTATAATTAAACAATATGTATATATAGTCACCAGCATCATCATCAAATTCGTCGTCATCTTTAACAACAATAAAATAGGTAAATAATCATTCACCAACAATAAAATAGATAAATAATCATTTTCATCGTCATGAATCAACACTATGTATATTCATCATCATCATCATCATCATCAACAACAACAACAATATAACCATTATCACTATCATCATCATTATGGTCGTCGTCATAATCATCTTTAACAACAATAAAATAGGTAAATAATCATTCACCAACAATAAAATAGGTAAATTATCATTTTCATCGTCATGAATCAACACTATGTATATTCATCATCATCATCATCATCATCAACAACAACAACAATATAACCATTATCACTATCATCATCATTATGGTCGTCGTCATAATCATCTTTAACAACAATAAAATAGGTAAATAATCATTCACCAACAATAAAATAGGTAAATTATCATTTTCATCGTCATGAATCAACACTATGTATATTCATCATCATCATCATCATCATCAACAACAACAATAATATAACCATTATCACTATCATCATCATTATGGTCGTCGTCATAATCATCTTTAACAACAATAACATAGGTAAATAATCATTCACCAACAATAAAATAGGTAAATTATCATTCACCAACAATAAAATAGGTAAATAATCATTCACCAACAATAAAATAGGTAAATTATCATTTTCATCGTCATGAATCAACACTATGTATATTCATCGTCATCATCATCATTTTCGTCGTCACAAGCATTGGCTTTATATTTTGCGTTATTTAAGATTTTCGTTGTAGGTGACGGTTGCGTTACCCAAACTGAATATTTTAACGTCCAGCATGGGCCGGATTACGCCAAAGCAAAACTGTTTGCTCACTTCGACCATAATAATGATGACTGTATCAGAGTTGACGACTTGTCAAGGGAGTACAGTTTGATGGACCATAATGGTAATTTCATTATGATAATTATAAAATTCTTTTACAGTTCATTTGATATGAAAGTGTATACATGTGTCGTTCGCTTTGAAAACACCGCACTGAAAATACGTTGAAAAGTGGGAAAAGAAATTGATAGTTACTTAAACACTTTATGATTGAAGGACAAAATGCTAAGCCTACAACTTTTTTTCCTTTTTCATAATGTTTGCTTACTTCGTCTTCTGCTAAGGCTACACATGGCATCTGTATGAGGGAAACGGGTTTCTGCTTTCCTTATACATGTACACGACTTTCATGACATTAAAACAGAAGAAAACAACTCGTGAGAACATTATTAATTTACGAAACGCATTTAACCGGCATCAATCAACCGAAAGCCTTTTGCAACCGCTGTAGATTTAGACCAGTCAGCCTATCCGCGAGTAATAATCTTGTTTTGCACAGTGTGGTACTACGGTGGGTTAGGGCGTATTATTTTTTTAATAATACCTCGCGTTGTGAATTTTCGATGTTATTAACAACTGAGTTTAATGCCTATGAACCAAACATCTTCTGCATCTCACACAACCTTCCATTACATCATTATGCCTGCCCCCTGAGTTGTGTCTGATATACATATTGCACGTCTGTCCACCTCCTCCTAAAAGCGTCTCGCATCACAGACACAGCCCACCTCCTTCGAAACAGCCTGCTCGATCCACAGTCTCTCCCAAACTCTCTCCTCAGCTCTCTTACTTTTAAACAGGCAAGGTCACCTTTGGTAACATTGTGACGTAAATACTCAGGTATAAATATGCCGTCCGTGGCATGGACACAGGGTGATATTATGTTGCAAAAGTTCGCTAATAAGTCATAGAAGGTTTCAAGACACTTCTAAAAAGCCCAGTTTGGATTTGGATCTGATAGCATGGTTGAGCAGGCTTTTGTTCATTAATTTATGTAATAATTACACTAAGGATGGCTTTCATGGAGCGCTGCTTGATACGTATACATGTACAATGATTGACTAGTGAGCCATGGTATATGAGCTGATATTCACTGGCTAAACACCATCTTACATGCCTCTATAGAGATGTCTATTTTACTTACTTTTTAATTGAGAAAAGAAATCAACGATATCTATAAAACATTTTTCTGAAATCAAAATCCAAAAGGTGTACATTCCTATTATACGGAAATCGCGAAAACACGATACATTGACGCGAAAACACGATAAACTTGGCCGCGATAGAGCGAAAACACGATAAGAGCTCGCGAAAACTCAATGCGAAAAATATCGCGTTATCGCACCATTAATATCGTGTTTTCGCCCTCGATCTATCATCGTGTTTTCGCGTTTTCGCCTTCGCGTTTTTAGACGCGATGTTTTTCGCATCGGGTTTTATCGCTCTCTTATCGTGTTTTCTCGTTTTCGCTCTAAAACGCGAAGGCGAAAACGCGAAAAGACGATGTTTTAATATAAATAATAAAATATCGCGTTTTCGCTCTATTAATATCATGTTTTCGTGTTTTTGCCCTACGTTCTTCAAAATGAGTTAGTGGGGCGTGGTTCACACATCAATCATAACATCTATTTTATGTGTAAATTGTGTTATTTCGTTATCTAAAATATAGACATTTGGATAGTTTTCGTTATTCTGTCTTAAAATCTATATTTGGTATATTATGTTGCAGTAGCGATAATTGGCTTTGTATTATCTACTCGCCCCTCGTAAACAAAACAAAATCAAGTATCGCTAGTGTAATATAATATTCCCTTTGAATTATTTCTTTGCTTCAGGTGACGGCCAGGTAACCCTGCACGAGTTCGAGAAGTATATGACTCACATGATCAACGCCGTCATCTTGGGACACGGACATGTACAAACCAATTAGACAATAACGTGATCAGTGTTAAATAGACGATGTAAATGCAATCAGTAATAAAGTAAATAATTAGCAAAAACATGTTAATGCATACTTAGGTTATTTGTGTGATTGTTTGTATGATGATTTACGCCACTTTCCAAGAATGTTCTGTTATATCACAGCATTATCTGGGTAATTTACTATGGAAGGGAATATCCGCCAAAATTATATGTGTCAAGATGACATTCTTATTTATAAACATTACATGCTCATGCATGTCTCATCTCTTGTGTCCTTCTTACGAGTGCATGGTGTATGATGCTTATTGCATCTTTCATGACATTTTTATTTATAAACAGTACATGCTCATGCGTCTTCTTTCTTAATTCTTACATGCATGTCTCATCTCATGTGTCCTTCTTACGAGTGCATGGTGTATGATGCTTATTGCATATTTCCTTCTTACAATTGTATTCGTCTTACCGTATTCGTGTAAATGCCATTCGTCTAAGTCATATTATGACGCCAGGTGGCGCTTTAAATTAAATTTTTATTCCAGGGCGATAACCGCGTATGAACGAAAAATATCCCACATTTAATAATGGATCCCCCAAGTCTCTTCAAAATAGAGCATCTTTGTCAAGCTTAAACATATTATTGACGCCGCGTGGAAGCGTGGCGTCAGTATGGGATAGGTTTTAATTTTGTACCATGGGGTGACGTAATCGAAAAGGGAGCAACCAACAAATATTATTGTAAAGAAAAACTCTGTAATATGTTTGAAAAAACAGCCTTTATGATTGAATAAATTGTATTAACTGATTTAAGAAACAACAAGATACATAATATGTACATCTTTTACCGTTGTTACAAAACTTTAGACACATTTAAATTGTTTTTAATAACTGTTCCCCAACTAAATAGGCTAAGCTCTTTTTAAGAGTAGGTTTACGGAGTTCACTAGGCTACGCGTTTTTAATTGTTTGGTTTACTGCTCTGACGACTCGATTCATCAAAGCTCAGAAAAAAGATTCGGGTGATGTTTTTTCCTATTTATTTATGTTGTATTACTAAACTTAAAACGTTCCTCCCCATACAGTTGTTCATTCAGACCATTGTATTCTTGCTATATGTTGACTATACATGAGAACTTTTTGTTTATATACTCTCGTTTTTTGTTATCATACTTCTGCTCATCTGGAAGGAGAATATACTTCCCTCTCTCCTTCCAAAACTTGTGTCATACTTAACTTATAACTAGAGGCATGAACACTTAAGTTAATATCTGTTAATATTTCAGTATATATGTTTTTTGTTTATCTAATTGATCTAGTTAGAGCAGATTTAAAATTAAGAAACTTCAGCTTGTATGACACTTTATTGTTGCAGTCAATGTTAAGCAAACGGTAAACCAAATGGTTTGAAGGCCTAACTTGTCATTTCACGACTAAACTTTACATGCTGAATATCACATAGATCGTAGCATATAAAGTGTATAATCCCTACGTCAAAATGGACCCTTTTTGCTCTTGATAACATTTTATTATATACTATGGTATCCAGGTGAGCAATAAAGGAACATCGTGGCCTTCTTGTTTAAGAAAAAGGGACATCTGGCCTTCTTGTTCAAAATATTTACATACTGTCCGTTTGCACAGGTTATTTAAATGAATTGAACTGTATCTGCTTCCCTTTAAGTCATGCTTTAAAATCATGCGCGGCGTCTTTGATGCTTAGCATCAAAATTTGTCTTGTATTATCTCACATATACATTTTTAATAACTTACATCATATAGAGATAAACTGTATAGGCAATATCAAATATAGAATCTGAAGGGAACTGCGGACAATATATAGAATATAGAAT
>JASEVX010000160.1:135000-181109 GCA_031761405.1 Serripes groenlandicus
AACAGGGTACCTTCTACTGTTGAAAATAGCATTGTAATGAAGTCTGAGTGTGTTGATCAATTGAATCGAATATGCGTTCGACACATGTCAAACATTGGAAAGTTTGATTCTTAAAAATGAGGAACTACGTCGAAGCGCTACGGTGCATAAACATCCCAAGTCCCAATGGACATTTACTGGATGCAAAAAGGGCAGTCTACAAACGTCATTTAGACAGCGGCTTTGTAATAGATGTTTATGAGGATCGGGTGAAAACAGAATTCAATCTGCTAAGGACTATGATATACGATATCGTGGACCTTTAATGTCTCCTGCATACAGTTTGTATGGAGTAAATCTACAAATATGTAAGTTGGTGAAGTGTATACGACATTTTCGAAGAAAAAAAGTAAAAGCGCCATAGCACCATTCCTATATATAGTCCTTACACAATTCTTAGGAATTTTAATTATTAACAAAACACGTGCATCATCAAATTGTCAGCCATTGTTCGATTGGTTCCGGCGGTCCATAGAGCAGGTTTCGTCATTTGGCACAATATCTACGTCATTAATCATAGCAACCGTCCTATATCCAAGAAGCATGCCTGGACTGTGTGCAGGACAACTACAAAAGGAGGACATCTCATTAAAACCTGACGTAGTTTCTATATGTAGTCTCAATATATCGCCGTTACATATTGCATTGTAAGATGCGAAAAGTCAAAATAAAAAAATTGCATTCCTAGTACAGAAACCTGGACTATTTCTATATGCGGGTGTAACTCAGTGGTAGCCAAGTTTAATAAGGGCACTTTACGTGAAATCCGGCACGGATACACGACAAAACACGAGTTTCTCCGGAAGTACGTCACAATATGGGTTAACTTTCTTCCAAGTCATGCAAACCTGCTCCATCCGGCACTTCAACTTAAAACAAGAGGCCCAAGAGGGCAAGTATCGCTCCACTGCCATTAGATAAACATTAAATCTCCAAACAGCCCAGCCAGTGGATCTAAAAATTAGATCACGAAATACAGCAAGTCGATCAAGAGACGTATTACGTGATTATTGGTTTGACTGAATTGATTTGTATTCAAAAGTGTATTTGTTCTTTCTGCAGTATCTCACGTTTACGAAACTTGGAAAGCAAAAACAAAACCAAGCGGCCATCGATAATTTACGATGAGCCGTTCAACCTTCCAATGCTGTATTTTTAAAATTGACCCGTCCAGCTTTGCATTTCGAAGAGTACTAAGTATATTCTAGGCATATCAAGATAAAAAATGTTGCCTGTTTTGGGTTTTACGCCATTTTCAAGATAAAAATGTTGCCTGTTTTGGGTTTTACGCCATTTTCAACAAACTAAACTCATATTGCGGCGGACAGGACAGATGATATTGGTCCGACACCTTATAGTAAAATATATCAAGAATAAAACCAATACCACCTTTACCTGCAGGAGCTCAAGAGTTGACATTGACTCCAATCGTTCCGACCCATTAAGCTGGCTCTTACGGTTCAAGCACGGGTTATTGAGTGTCCCAGAGTCACGGGAGCGCTAGCGGCACAGGGTTCACAATAATAGTACCAGCAGCCAGAGGTTAAACATTTGAAACCTCTTTAGAATGCCAATTTAATATTTTCTCAATTTCTGCAAAAAGCAAACGAGCAAATGGAAAATCGCGAACAAAAGGATGGAGTGGAAAACCTTGTGGGAATAGGAGAAGTTGTTCGATACAAACAATTTATCCATTACGAATAATGTTTTCCAAAGTTGTCTGCATTCAGATGCATCAAAATGAGTTTCCACCAGGAGAAGGTTTTAAACTGTAACGAGCAGCACCTTTCTAGAATGACTGTATTTCTTTGCCATCACCAGACGTTGCTCTAGAGAGGATGCACTATACATTTTTTTGAATCCATTGGAAGACTTTAGTATATGAAAGATTTCCTAATCACTTAAGAAGAATTGGTGTTAATCCATATGGTGTATGCAGTTTTTGAAATCTTCCAAATTGAGGAAAAATCTAGAAAACAATAGAAAATCAGTAAAAAAAAAAAGTCATGGCTTTCAGACAGAATACTAACAAGAGGGCCATGATGACCCTGGATCGCTCACCTGAGTTATCTCAACAATATAGTTAATCGCAATAACACATTTTGCAGTCAGGTAAACTAATGCAAGTGCAAACAAGAGTTCCCTTCAATTTGACCTAGTGACCTTGCTTTTGACCTGACATGACCAATGTTAGTGCGGCCTATAGAGAGTTATTTCCTTCAATTTGATCTAGTGACCTATTTTTTGAACTCACATGACCCAGTTTCGAACTTGTCCAAGATTCAATGGAGATGTATGTTCTGATTAACTCATTAACTTCATAATTATCGTTTTCAAAATGTAGCCTGTACGGAGTTAATATGGCATTTGTTGACAACACACGACGAACAGAAAACAGACAAAAGGTGGTCACAATAGCACACATAGAGCACTTTGTGATCAGGTGAGTTCACGAGAATGGAGTGCTCCCCGGAGCACATGTGTCACCTGCCGGGGCCTTGTCAGAAAATTTCAATTTTTGACAGAAAAGGAGCAATAACTCTTGATATAAAAATATTTGGATTATCTCCTTTTTGTGAACCTATCACACGCATTGATATAAACATTTGTCAGAAGTTTCAATGTAATCCTTTGAGTAGAAAAAAAGTTATTCGAAAACGTGACGAAAAAGTGTGACGAGGGACAGACGGACAGACTCATGGGAGAGTACTAGTGGGGTTATTTCGTTTGATGGTTTTTTTGTGGGGTGCACCACACAAGTGTGCATTCATTCCGTAATTACCCCCTTTTACGGAATGAATAACATTAATATGCAAATGAGATACCCGTTATAAAAAATAAAAAAAACCTATTTATCTAAGTGTTTTTATAAGGGTTGTGAGTGTGCTTTAGGAAACACGCACCCCACAAGTTCTCTCTCATGCGGACGGACCGACAACAGACAGACACCGGACAAAAAAAAAAGTAATCCCTAAGTTTGTGGCAAATGGTAAAATTGCTCATGATGATTTTCAATATTGTTTTTACATAATCTGCTGCAGGTTTGTTGTATGTGGGAAATGATTAAAACTAAAAAAGACTTTATGTATGATCTGGTTGGTCCTATTGCATTGCAGGCTAATATATAAACAAGAGGCCCATGAGGACCTATGCTCTACTGGGATGGTTCTTTGGTCATTTTCAATCCAGAGCATGTATGTATGGTGAAAATCGGATAGTAAATGGAGGCTCTATTGTATTCACAAGCTGTTTTATAGCAATTTTGACAATTTCAAGGGCCATAATCCAGTCTTGCATGGGCGGATCTGGTTTGCGAAAGGAACCAAGCTCTCATGGATATCTAACTACTGTATAAGTTTGATGGAGATACAATCAAAACTGAAGACTTTATCGCGTTCACAAGCTGTATTATAGCAATTTTGGCAATTTCAAGGGCCATAATCCAGTCATGCAATAGCACATCTGGCTGGTTTTCGAAAGGAACCGAGCTCTCATCAATATTTAACTACTTTCTAAGTTTGGTGAAGATCAGAAAGTAAATGGAGCCTCTATCGTGTTCACAAGCTCTATTATAGCAATTCTAACAATTTCAAGGGCCATAATCCAGTCTTGCATGGGCCAATCTGGCTGGTTTGCGAAAGGAACCGAGCTCTTATGGATATCTAAATACTCTATAAGTTTGATTGAGATACAATCAAAACTGAAGACTGTATCGCGTTCACAAGTAATTGTTTACGGACGCACAGACTGACGTACGGACGACGGACACCACGCCATGGCATAAGCTCTTCTGGCCTTTGGCCAGTAGAGCTATAAACAAAACATTTATAAACCTTTCTATCACTGATGACTTTTGATGTAATTGTATAATTCATTTTTGAGAAAATAAGTGTTAAAAGGAGAAATTGCTATGATGAGCAATTTCTTCTTCACAACACTGTTTTCAAATCAGTATTAAAATTATATTTTTTACTGTATTAAAGTTTATGATGAAATCAGCATTGGGTAACAGCTTTTATTAACAATCCCAAAGTAATATAGATAATATAGAAAAGAGCATAACAATGGCACAAAAACTATGTAAACATTTAAACAAATAAATAGAAGTAAAGACTCCCAAGCTGAAATGTTTTCAGAAAAGAATGCACAATCTTGACAACAGAAGAGTCACTTTTAGATAACAACCTGGAAAAAGCAGAGTTACTCTTGGGATGGGAGAGAGCTTTTATTTTTCCTACATTGTATTTGGAAAATAATAAGTACATTTTAAATATATCTTATCAACATGTTTTCAGAAGTCATTTGCTTGCATAACCCTTTCCCACATACGACAATTCTGCAGCAGACGACTTTGAACAAATTTTGTCAAAATTAGAAAATTACATTTTTGGCTATATGTTTTAAAAGTCATCTGCTGCAGATCAGATGTATTCTTGAAAGGGTCAAGATGATCATCTTCTATCATTCCATTACAGCAAAAAAGAATATGTAAGTTATATGAAACACATAAGATATGAACAATTTTGTCATAAAAATATACATCTACAAAATGAAATCATAGCAAACCAAAAAAACCAGTAAAAAACAATTGATGCTCCCTGGATGGGTATTGAAATGTCAAAGGGACATAACTCCATCAAACATTTCAGTCTATACAAGCTTATACAGTGCATATCTCCTCTCAGTATTAACCCTTTCCCTCATACAACAATTCTGCAGCAGACGACTTCAAACATATTTTGTCAAAACATAGAATGTCTCTATAATTGAATGGATAACCTATGACGAAAAGTTGAAAACATTGTTGCAAAAGGAGAAATTGCTCAATTTAAGCAATTTCTTCTTTTGTCACTATGTTTTCAAAAAGCCATCTGCTGCAGAGGCGTCAGAAAGTGTCTATATGAGGGAAAGGGTTAAAGCTTCTAATATAGTTTGATTTATTTCCAGCCATCAGTTGCTGAGAAATAGCCTTGACTCAAAAATAGGAGCGTTGGTTATGTGGATATAATATGCACAGATGGACAATGCAGCAAATACATATTGCCCTGAAGTTTTCAGGGAGCATAGCAAAAATGGTTTATTGACATATTGCATAAACAAGTTCTAAGGAACAGGAACAATTATAAAACAAAAAACAATAATTATTAATAAAGCCTACCAATGTTGAAAACCTGGTTGTACTATTATACATACATGTACATAAGAATGGTTATGAGACATCCCGTGATAAAACCAACATAATGGCCTCTGTGTAATGTATCTACCTAGATCAGCCTGCGCAATCCGCGCAGACACATTCCGTCTCAGGCGGATAGAGATATAGAGTAATGATTCCTGAAACAGAAAATCCACAGAAGGCGAAAAGTGTCTATCCGGGTTAGCCTGCGCTGCATGCTTAAGCTGATCCGGGACGATACTTTACTCAGAGTACACACTGTTGGTTTTTCTCACGGGACGACTCTTATCATATATATTTTCCCGAAACATAGAATTGCAATTGGTATTATTTCCTCTCTTTCCTTGCACCCATCCATCTATCTGTCAGACCATCAATCTCATGAAAACCAGACCTTAACTGTTCTGCAGTTTGACTGATGACTGTCTGATACAGGTCGTTTCAGATTGACCTTCTAGTCACCCAGTCATATATTCGACTTCAAAATCGTTATGCATCAACAGGGGAGATAACACATAAAAATAAACGAGATAAAGAAGTGTTGATCGCCAAGAGTTACGATTCCTGTATGGAATAATTAAATGTATACGGTCAATTCAAGATGACCGTTTCTGTGGTGTCGTCAAATCGAATAAACGTACAGCAAAGTTTTGTTTGGTTTCAAGAGATTGCAAGCCCATTTGTCAAGTCAACAATTTACCTGTTTGTTTTTTACCCCTTTCCCACCTGCAGACGCATTGTGACGCAAAAGCAGCAGACATCTTCTGAAAACATTGATGCCAAAGGTGAAATTGCTCATGATGAGCAATTTCTCCTTTGGCCACAATGTTTTCAGCTTTATTTAACTTTTATTGAGATTTTTCAGGTTTTTTCAAAGTCGTCTGCTGCAGATTTGTTGTTTGAGGGCAAGGGTTAATCCATTTATTTCATGCTCTTGGAAAAACTAACAATACAGTATTTACGCCCTGTGTAGATTCAGATCGGTGTTTCAGAAACACTGTGCATTTGGATGAGATTACACAGAATCAGGCAGACATTTATGTACACGTGCCACAAATACACTTAGATCGGGCTTTTTTGGTGTAGTGTTAAGAGCGCGCCCGTCTTAGGTATTTATCTTCACAGGTTTGATGCCCCTAAAGTAATTGCTTTCCCTTCTTGGCACTCAGGGTTGCGGGGTTAGCATTACAACTGAATCACTGGTGTCAGGATAAATGGACCAGAAGTACTGGAAACTTACCAAGGAAAATGCTGTGTTATAATTGAAAACAATTGTTGAAAGTGGTCTTAACTCTTAGCACGCTAGCCGCAGGTTTCGTACACCGTTGAACTTGGCCTAGCTGTTAAGGCATTTAACCTTATTACCAAGTTTGAAAAAAGACGGTTCACATTTGTGGCAGTAATTGCACGGAAACAGCAACAAACCACATTTTTTGTTAATCAAGGGGCCATAACTCCACCGAAAAAAGTCCGCCGAAAGTGACGATCGAACTTGGCCTAGCCCTTAAAGCAGTTTACGTTGTTACCAAGTTTGAAAAAAACACGGTTCTCATTTGTGGCAGTCATTGCACGGAAACAAGTACTCGGCCACCTGTACGGACGGACGGACAGACAGACGGACAAACTGAAATTAATAACCCCCCTTTTTTTTCTTCAAAAAAGCGGGGGATAATAAACGAACAATGCATTTGGAAGATTCAATCCCACCCTGTTTGATGATATGTCAGTAACTATCAGTATTCTGTCGCGTCAGGATCACCATTAAAATCGTCTTCAGGATATTCCTGGATTATAGCATTCTTGCTGAATCGACCTTGTAGTGTAATCTAAAACGAGAGTAAGTAAACAAGATTATAAGTGGACTATTCACTCTTTACTACCTGCACATGAATTCTTAATTATCTTAACCCTTTCCCCCATATAGACGCTTTCTGACGCCTCTGCAGCAGATGAAGTTTTTCAAAACATAGTGACAAAAGAAGAAATTGCTCAAAACGAACAATTTCTTCTTTTGACACAATGTTTTCCACTTTTAGTCATAGGTTATCCATTCAGTTGTAGAGATTTTCTATTTTTTTGACAAAATATGTTCAAAGTCATCTGCTGCAGAATTGTCCTATGAGGGAGAGGTTAAGTACACTGCTTTGAAAAACATTGTTGAAACAGGAGAAATTGCTCAAAAAGAGTAATTGCTCCTCTTACATTTGAGGGCTTGGCGTGAAACTGTTGTACATGTAACTAAAAACCTATTTTGAAATCGCTGGTTTAGGGGCAATTTAGACCCCTTTGTAAACAATGCAAATTTAGGTGTCATTGCTCATAACGAGCAATGGCACATAAATTTCCATTGTTTACCATGAAAAATGATACAATGCTTATAAAGACTTTATGGCGAGGTGATTAACCTTGGTAAAAAAATACAAATTTTAGTTACAACCGTTTCACGCCAAGCCCTCAACATCTACCAGACTTATAATGTTCACCTGTAGTCAATAATTCTACTTTTTTTAATCATGGGGATATATCATAATTTTGCTTAGATATCTTCAAAGAAGTTTGCTGCATATTTTCTGTATGTAGGGTTATACCTGTAAACATTCTCAACAAGTTTGACAAAGATCTGTGCAAAATACAAAGCTGACAACCCATTTTTATGCATGTTGGGGTTGCCTGGGTACCACACTTTGTCCAAGGAACCATTCCGGGGCGTCCACGGAAAGTATTAGATCATCCCTGGTCACTTTATTTGAGATTTTCATGGAAAGTATCCTTGAAAAGTTGTCCAAAGGCTCCTGCGATTTTCCCTGGCGAATCCCCGGAATATCTACATGCGGGCATTACCATTTCGGATTTGCAGACGCATTTAGACGCATATAAAGCAGAAGATATTTGAAAAATTGCGACAAAAGGAGGAATAGCTGATAATGAGCCTTCTCCTTTTGCCGCAATGATAATCAACTCAAATGAATATTTCTTCATTCATTCTGACAATTTTTCGAAGTCGTCTGCTACAGACTTGTTGTATGTAGAAAAGGGGACCGGGTTATATATCCCATCTAAGGATAGTACTGTTTTCCTCTGAAGTTGTCAAAGTAGACAAACATTATCAGATCAGGTAAATACATAACTGCAAAGTTCTGTAAACGATTATCAAAATAAATACAAAAATCTTACAATGAGACAACGAAGAACGAAAAAACAGAGGAGGTAATTAGTAGATGTAAGGGCCATGTCACATCGCCACAAATCTTCTTGACTTTGTGCCACATAGTCTGATTGGGACCTTCCCCATTTCAACAAGCCTGGCAAGCTTTGTAAACCCTTTCCTTCATATGGACTTTTGAAAACACTTTGGCAAAAGGAGAAATTGCTCATAATAATAATTCAACTCTCATTTATTGTCCTTTTTCATACTTTTTCCCAAGATTCAAAGTCTTCTGCTGCAGATGTGTACTCTATTTTATAGGCTATATATAATAGAGAATACTAAAAAAAAAAATGGCGTGCCAGGCCCCCATGCTTTTTACTAAACAGTCAATTAACTCTTTCCTACATGTAGACACATCTGCAGTAGTAGACTTTTGCAATTATTCTGGCAAGTGTAGAAACATTTGTTGAATGTGGAAAAACGGACTAGCTTTCAGGAAGCCCCCAAGTTAGGTTGTAAGCATAACAAACATTGCAGCAAAAGGAGCAATTGCTCCAAAGTGTAACCATAACTCAAACTATACAAACATGGAATTCTTGTTGGCATGGCTTGATTGATAGTTGAAGCAAAAGAAAACATGAACATATAGACAACTGGATTAGCATTGTTGTTGAAAGAGAAGGAGAGTTGAATGTGGTGTTAGTTAACAGGGGCAGCTTTATTTGATATAACACTTTTTTCCGTCGCGCGAGAAAACCAACATTATGCCCTCTGCATAATGTATTGACCCAGATCAGCTTGCGCAGTTCACGCAGACTGATCCGGGCCGATACATTCCGTCTCAGGGGGAAACGGGTATAGAGTAATGATTCCTGAAACAGAAAATCCACAGGATGCGAAGAATATGTGTCCGGGTAAGCCTGCGCGGCATGCTTAGGCTGATCCAGGTTGATACTTTACGCAAAGTCAACAATGATGGTTTTCTCGCGTGATGGCTCATATGATGATTTGTTGAGTACCTACAACATAGGGTCTGAGGGTCAGATAAGGATTTTGGGATTTCTAGAGTGCTGAGTAGGTATTTTTATAGTGTAGATCAAGATCAGCTTGTATTTCTGCACAGTCGGATTAAGATCTACACTGTTCACATATTACCTACACAATCTTCTTAAGATCTTCTGTCAAATTGTGTAGATTTATATACAATTGACCAGATCTGGCTGATCTGGCCATTAATAAGAAGCCTTTTTACATCTGCAAATAGTGAAGACTGCGCTGAGCCTGTGTATAGTGCACCCAGTCATGCATATTTCAAATCTCAATTGAAAATACCCATTAATATCAAAACCTGTGAAAGTTGACTTTCATGTGAGATGGCTAGTTTAATCAAAGCGCTGAAGGCACTGCATTTCTTTGGGTACACCTACCTGTAACCTTATTGAGTTTCCATGATATATTATATTAACATATATGTATGCATTGTGATGGAAATGGTTGGAAACCATATACAATTAGGTGGAAGTTTAAACAGCACTAAGTAAAAACTCATGCCAATGCCAAATTCATCAGTGTATATAAAAACAAGAGGGCCATGATGGCCCTATATCGCTCACCTGGTTTAATAGAACTTTTACCCTTTACATAATAAGGAATGTAAGCTCAGCACGCTGGCAGCCATGTTTTCAATAGATCAAAGATGTGGCTTCCAGTGTTAACAAGATTTTCCTTAAATTTGACCTAGTTTTCGACTAGACATGACTCGGTTTTGAACTTAGCCTTGATATCACTCAGACATACATTATTCTGACAAAGTTACAAAAATGTGGCTTCCATAGTGTAAACAATATTTTCCTTAAATTTGACCTATTGACAGAGTTTTTGATTGGACATGACCTAGTTTCGAACTTGGCCTAGATATCACTTAAAGTTTCAACATGTTAAGCCAATAATGCATCTTCCTCAGTGTTAACAAGGGTTTCCTTAATTTTGAACTAGTGTCCTAGTTTTGACACCACATGACCATGTTACGAACTTGTCCAGGTTCTTATCGAGATGATTGGATGCAAAAGTAGTCTGTAGAGTGTTCACATAATTACAGATACAATTGCATCATTCCAATGTTTTTGAGAGTATATTTAACTTGTTCTTTTCTGCTATAGCTATTTTTTTTTTAACTCAAAGCAATATTTTTTACTTTCCTTGGTGCAGATTTACCATGTTTTCCAGGATGTTTAAGGTCCTGTGCTGCAGACATGTTTAATTTGAGAAAGTATTATAAAACATTGACTAGATATCACTAAGACAAACATTCTTACAAAGTTTCAACATGCTCAAGCCAATATTGTGGCTTACAGTGTTAACAAGAGTTTCCTTGTGACCTAGTTTTTGACAGGAGAAGACCCAGTTTCGAACTTGACCTCATTATAACTTATACAAACATACTTACAAAGTTTTAACATGCTCAACCCAAAATATAGCTTCCAGAGTGTTAACAAGATTTTTCTCTCAATTTGACCTAGTGACCTGGCTTCTAACCCAACATGACCCAAATTCGAACTTGTCCAAGATTTGATGGAAATGAATTTTCTGACAAATTGTCATGGTGATTGGATGTTAAATGCAGTCGGTGGGTTTTTTTTTAAGGGTAAATGTTGACGACGCAGGTCAGATGGTGGAATGAGGCCAGACAAAATGTTATCCCAATACCTCAACTTGCACTGCGTGCATAGGTGAGCTTAAACGGGCACAGGTCAATACTAAATCATCAATGACCACCGACAAACATGGAGCAAAGGTTTTGATAACAAGAGGGCCACGACGGCCCTTGATCGCTCACCTAAATGTTAACAAGATATTCCATAAATTTGACGTTGTGACCTAGTTTTTGACTGGACATGACCCAGTTTTGAACATTGCCTAGATATCACTAAGACGAACATTCTAACAAAGTTTCAACATGCTCAAGCCACACATGTGGCTTTTAGAGTGTTAACAAGGTTTTCCACAAATTTGACCTTGAGACCTAGTTTTTGACTGGACATTACCCAGTTTCAAGCTTGGCCTACATATCGCTAAGACAAACATTCTGGCAAAGTTTCAACATGCTCAAGTGAAAAATGTGGCTTCCAGAGTGTTAACAAGAATTTCCATAAATTTAACCTAGTGTCCTTGCGGTTAACCGGATATGACCCAGTTCCGGACATGACCTAGATATCACTAAGACAAACATTCTGACAAAGTTTCAACATGCTCAATCCAAAAATATATTTTTTACAAGCATACTCAATTAAAAGCTGTGCTTTATGAAGTAAAGAAACTATTAGTTTCCCTCTTTCTTACATACAAATAATATTTAAGATTCTATCAGTTTTGTCAAGTGAAAACATTACCCAATAAACTGTCAATCAAACAGACAAGATTACTTCAGCAGATGACAATAAGAAAGCATCTGTGATGTGGCATCTGATCTTTTTCAAATCAAAACATCTCATGCTCAGACTAATATTGGTGGTAATAAACCATATAGTGAGTCGATCAATTCTTAACACATAAACACAGAGAATGAATTCACCAATCTTTTATATTTTTATTATTATTTTTAAATATTACTTTTGGGAAACAGGCTGGATACATGTATCACCATTACTCATTATAATAAGGTGACAGTCTAAAATACTGACAAATTAAGTAGACCCAGATCAGAAAGCAATACTCCTCTAAAATGGGTATGCATACTGTACCAATTTCAGTTCATACTACTTGTGTCAACACATTTTAAAATGCATGCATCAACCTTGAACAATAAATTGGGTTTCATGCCATTTCAACAGTATATGGGTTATATCTAAGTATAACTGTGCTTATACATACTACAATTAAATTAGTATTGCTAAGAAATGTGCAGTACACTATGACCTGCTGTGGACAGAAATCCAGACTGCCTTTTCAAAGAGCAATGCAACAGTTCTAGTTATTCACACATGCGAATAATTAGAACTGCTGCATGGCTGTTTCCTTGATGCGCTATTAAAATGTGTTTACTTTTCATAACAAGAGGTTCATGATGGCCCTATATTGCTCACCTGATTAATTAGATTGTTAATGTGTTTAAAACAACCATGTTTTTTAAGAAACATTTGTGCCAGATTTTAACAGTTTACAATTTACATATAAGAACAAGAGGCCCATGAGGGCCTTTGGTCAAAAGGAAACAAGCTCTCATGCATACATAGATACTGTATAAGTTTGGTAATCATTGGAATGAATGTATATTGTTTTATGGCGCATAGACAGCTAAGGTCATTTAGCGCACAATTAAATTTTATTATTCATGATCCCTGGATAAACAAATCAGTACTAGGTTAGAAAATGTGCCTTGCCCAAGGGCACTCCACTATGACCGAATTGCCGCAACTGGGGATCGAACCAGGGACACCCTGTTTCGAAATCCTCGACGCTGACCACTCGAGCACAGCAAATTCCTAGTAATCATTGGAACGTAAATGATGACTCTATCATGTTCACAAGGTCAATTATAGCAATTCAGCCAATTTAAAGGGTCATAATCCTGACATGCATAAATGGTTTTCGAAAGGAACCAAGCTCTCACAGATATCTAGCTATTGAATAAGTTTGGTAAGCACCAGGTGATAAATAATGATTTATTGTGCTCACAAGGTCAATTATAACTATTTTCCTGATTTTAAAGGGCCATAGTCGTGTCATGCATAAACATATCTGGCTGATCTCCGAAAGGAGCCGAGCTGTCACAGATATCTAGCTATTGAATAAGTTTGATAAACATAAGATAATGAATGAAGCTTTTATCGCGTTCACAAGGTCAATTATAACAATCTTGCCAATTTTAAAGGGCCATAATCCAGTTGTGCATTGATGGACCTGACTGGTTTACGAAAGGAACCGAGCTCTGGATAAGTTTGATATAAATCTGATTAAAATAAGAGTTTATCGTGTTATTAAGAAATTGTGGACGTATGGCAGACAAAGTGTGATTACAATATCTCACCTTGTCACTATGTGACAGGTGAGCAGATAAACGCATCAGAGAAATGAATAACAGATCTGCCAAAGCAAAAATAATTGTATCATTATATATATATTGACCACTTGAAAACATCAATAACTCTTTACGATAAACATCAATCTGAGCATGCATATTATCTGATCAATCAGATCAAATTGCACAAAGGTGGAGGTTTGTCTGAATGTATTCTAGTCTCAAAGACCTTTGTTTCTGTTACAGAATGACACTCAACTATGCTACTTAAACTGTTTCATTGTGTGCTTATAGAAATACAGCAAACAGTGTTTATACACATATCCATTTACATCAAAATTTAAGACCAAGATTAGTAAAACATGCAGGTTTACAACATAGGAGCATGTTTTAGTGTTACTCAAAATGAACATTTGTTTTCAGAGTGACTCTAAATGTTCATTTTTATAGCATTGCAAGCTTTGTTGTAACATTTTGAAAGTTGAATTGTAGAACAGTTAACAAGAGGGCCAAGATGGCCCTAAATCATGCACTCTTAGTGATAGTAAATTAGAAACAAATATTTAACTGCAAATATCTGTGAAAATTTGAACAGGAGCTCATGTATATGATATTGCAAGGAATGGACACTCTGTTAAAGAAATAGCTTATCAGTAAAGGTCATTTGTTTCTTGAAATGTAACAAGTTTTGTCGTTTTGTACCTTTCCTAATGCCACATTGCTGCCCTGTTTTTCAACAAAATCAATAAGGCTTCAACAGATTTTGTAAGAGGATCACTTTAAGAACATTACTGCCAAAATATCTTGGAATCTGACCAATGAACTTTATTGAGGAAAAGGTTTTGAAAGTTTGGGTACTTTTCTCAATTTCTGATGATGCAGCAATCAAAGTTCTACACATAATGCCTACACAGATTGTAAGTTTTTGAAGAGATTGAAAAACACCCATCAAAGAAAAATTCCTATAAAGTTACCTTGAAATTGGTAGAGTGGAATGGTAGGGGTTGTCATTTGTAGGTAAAGGTTCAATTTACCCCTTTTGTAATGACGCATGGTTGCTATGATTTTGTAACCAATCACAACAGCTTGAACAAATTCAAAAACTGTATTATGGTAAACAATTTTTTTTATCTAAGGACACGTTGTTCAATAAAAATTATTATAAGCAACATGTCAAAGTCCATACTGCAAACTTAAAACAAACGTACCATGTTTCGGTTATAATTTGGATTTACACCATTTCAACAGTATTTCAGTTATATACCGAAACCATTTAACTTAACCCTTTACCACTGCAACAATTTTGCGGCAGATTGACTTTGAACATTATTTAAAAAATATCTCTATCATTGCATCAGAATGGATAAACTATTACTTAAAGTGGAAAACATTGTGATGAAAGGATAACTTGCTTGTTTTGAAATATATGTTTGCAAGTATTTATGAAGGTCACGTTATCGTTACTTTTAGTAAATTAATACAGTGATTGTATTAAGTAGTAAATCGTATTCGTTTTGTTTGTGCAAGTATTGAATTTGAGAATGAATTCTCCTTTAGGCATTCAGAAAAATTAATATAGTCTCTTTCATCACAACATAATGTCTACAATTTATCACAGTTATTAAATTTAGATGGTTCAATGTTTTTAATAAATATCACTGGCGATGCTTTAGTATCTGATTTGGCTCTTGTATGATTCAATGAGGAAGTTAGCGATTGATTTAGAGTCAATATTTCTCATCATTGTTTTAGAGTGTTGTTATCACTGTCCTGCCCTAAGATGTCACCAAAATGTTTATGTCGTAGTTCCTTGTAGCCTAGGCACGACACAAGGAAGTGTGTCTTGTCTTACGTGTCCTTGGTTACAGGTTCTTCTATCTAGTGGTACTCGGGTCTCCTGTATCACTCCAATTCTATGGATAGTGGGAAAACACAGCATCTGAATCACACCAATGCGGATCTTTGTTTTATTGACAATTGTCTATCTACATATTGCTCAGTTTTAAAGCAGTCTTTGAACAGTTTATACGTCTGCAGCTTTCGCGATTGATGTAACCCATCTCTCCAGGTTGTTTCCAGCTTGTGTCTCATACTAAGGTTCAAACACTTAATTATGTATTCACGCGACACATCTTTTATGGTATAAACATCAAAAAGGTTTATGAGGTAGTTGTCCTCCAGTATTTGCATAACGTCTGCCACGTGTCCCCTGAAAGCGTTGTTTTGCCTTTATCCCAGACAAAACGCAATGTGCAACGCGTGAAACAGGTAAGCAAGATAGTCTATGCCAAAGACAAATTATATCAGTGTCTTCTGTAGAGTGGGCTATTAAGTCCTGTTTCACCGTCCAGGGCAATAAAAGAAGTTTGCTTTCGATGCCCAGAAATGTTTGTATAGCCATGTGTTGGAGTTTGTTCATGTCGTCACAGTTTTTAAATCACCAAACACCAGCTGTGTAGGGAAACAATTGGAACAGTTTGATTGTTTACAGCCTTCAGATCCAATGGACCACAATTTTCTGACTTTGGCTATGATAGCTCCATCCGATCCATCCTTCTGGGAACTTCTGTCACATTGGAAATTTATAAATGATGTGTTACAGCACTGGAAAAAATAAAACAAAAGGTTAATAAATTAAATCTTCAAGATACTTTTTCGCCTTTTTGCCCAATTGTGTGAAATTCAACAGGCGACTCATAAAATATTAATGACTATATAGCATTTCCCAACTCTGATTAGCGTAACTTAGGCCTCAATGATAAAGGGGAAAGCAGCTGGGTTTTTTAACTACAATACGTGTGTCCAGGCACGTAGCTGCTGTTACGCCAAAAAGCCCAAGCTTGTACATTATTTTCTTGATTCTACTTTTCTTCATATCAATAATTAATTCATTAAAGTACATGCATGATTTCTGTATAGCGGCTTGCAAATCCTATTCGGTCCAGCTACGCGCCTGGTGTCAGAGAGTTTTTTTATGTTATAGTAATATACTTAAAAACCTGTTAACTGAATGAAAAATTTAACTCTTTGGAAGATCAGTAACAATAACACAAGTCAACACACATTTTAAAACAAAAATTGCATCACACATCAATTAAATATCCTTTCCCAGATACAAAAGAAAGACGACTTTATTGAGGTGTTATTAAGGCATATTTCTATAAATGAAAGTTATTGAAAGGAGTTTGTAACACTTTAACGAAAGTAGAAATAGCTGTCAAAATGAGTATAGTACAAAATAACTAGGGTACGAAGATAACTTTGTTTCAAATAAACAACATGGCAGATTGACAGTTCAATTGAACAATCACATTTTTTTATAAAAGCAAAACACAGAAATAATACTTACAGAGAGGCTATGCAACTTATTTCAAAACACCGAAATTGCATATAAAAGGAAAAACGAAAACATAACAGGTTTGCACGCTCGGGATACGTGGGAAATACCGGAATACATTGAAATATACCGAAATATACTGAATATATACCGAAATACTCTGAATTACACTCGTGTAGTACACAAATAAGCAGTTTTGAATCGACATACAGCACAGAAAAGTATTGTCTTTCATTACTTCATATTTGTTGAAATTTTCCCGGGTTGGGATTCCATCTTGTCAGCTGACAACTTTACACCCGTTTTATCCTTTTGACAGTTATTTTAGGTCTCTGGACTGACCAACAACTCTAAGCGGTATTGATACATATAAAAGGCCATGAGTCGATTCAAAAATGCTTATTTGTGTAATTACATAAGTGTATTTCAGTATATTAAAGTCTATTTCTGTATATTCAGTATATTCCGGTATTAACACGTACCCCATATTTGAAGTTACCTACTACATATCAATCTCCTTCGCAGAGTTGTCGTTCCTTACACTCACCATGTATGGTGAGTGTAAGGAACGACAACTCTGCGAAGGAGATTGACTACATAATTTCCGGTAGCATATGTTAGTATATTCTTGCGCTATAAAAGACCATCAATTATACATATGTCAATGCGCTTTTGAAGATTAATTAAATCCTAATTATATTTTTTTCAATTTTCAGCAATTACTGGGTTCCTTTGATTGTACTTCAAGCGTAAGCGTTTAAAATCAGGTACTACATTGCGCGTAGGCTAATCATTTGGTACCGGTGTATCGGCAAATCGGTTGTGTGTACTTCGGTCGAAATAAGTTTAGGATCAATTCTACCGCGTTCGATTATTTAAAACACTCTATTACATATCAATACGAACTTCCTTTCCAAAAACTAGACGACACTATACAACTTATAAGATAACTATTGTGTTTCTTTATCAATAATGCTGAATTATTTGAAAATGCAGTGCATATTGGTAGAACTACATTCAGGCGTAGGCAACATGAGAACTGGAATTAACGAGGTTAGCCCTGAGTTTCCCGTAACTATACTTCTTTGGTAAACCAAAGAAATAAAAACTGTGTCTAAACTCTTTCCCACATTTAGATTCCTTTTAACGCCTGTGCAGCAGACGACATTTGTTAACATAGTGACAATAGTGCCAGTAGTGACAATAGAAGAAATTGCTCAAAACGAGAAATTTTTCTTTCACCTTTTGTCACAATGTTTTTAACTTTCTTTCAGTAATTACAAATTCAACTATTATAGAAATTTTCCATATTTTCGCATAGAAGTTTTCAACGTCGTCTGCTGCAGATAGCACCACATTTGGAATCAAGTGCATCATTTGAAAAGGAACCGTAACCATATGGGGAGAGTGTTGTTGGGTGTAGGATTTGGAGGAGGGTGTTGTTTGGTGTAGAATTTGAAGGAGGGTGTTGTTGGGTATAGGATTTGGGGGAGGGAAGGAATGTTAAGATGGACTGCTGCAGATTCATCAGAAAGCGTCTATATTTGTGAAAGGGATAAGTTATATTGTGTAAATAAATTGTCTTTTTACTTTTTTTAATCGACATACGTCGAGTCCCGATAGCTCCCAATCATTTATTTCCGATGATTGATGAAATTTATTGTGTCTAGCGTTATTCGTATTCCACCAATGGGGACGCTTTCTGTCGCCTCTGCAAAACGAGCAATTTCACCTTTTGCCACAATGTTTTCCACTTTTAGTCATAGGTTATCCATTCAATTATAGACTGATTTTTTTACATTTTATGACGAAATATGTTTAAAGACGTCTGCTACAGAATTGTCGTATGAGAGAAAGGGTCAATAGCTACATGTAAAGGTGGCCCATTGCCTTGGAAGAATGTTTGTGGAGCCGACTGATGCGAGAAAGCCAGGACAAACACATAAACTGAGAGCCGTGATATAACTGAAATGCCGTTGTTGAAAACAACAGAGTAAAAGTCAAATCAATCAACCCCCACGAATGATATCGTTAACTACATGTACATAAGACGAGCTTAATCCTTTCCCACATACATACGCTTTCGGACGCCTTTGCAGCAGACGACTTTTGAAACTATTGTGGCAAAAGTAGAAATTGCTCAAATTCTGTGTCTTCGTAAAATGTTGCGTATCGTCTATCGCCTACTTGGTTCAAGGCTGCGTCCGCATTGGAAGCTGTAGACCAGGGTTAAATCCCCGGTCAGGTGATACCAAATACTTTAAAACTGGTAGCTGTGACCTCCGTCTGGGGGCGTTCATGGTTGCGGAAGTAGCAAAACGACGGATGCCTCAGTGTAAGGAGAAAGAGTACCGATGTATTACCCAGAAAACGTCGTGATATAACGTAAATACTGTTGGAACGGGACAAAACACCAACTAATTCTACTAAATTCAGTTGAACAACTGAAGATACAAACATGTTAACATATATAGAAGCTATCTCAACCGAAATAATAACGAACCAAAACAAAATTGAATCATACCTAAACACGTGATCTTTGTTTTTTCCTCACAATAATGATGGCTTTTAAAACATATTGACAAAATATGATAAATTTATATAAAAGGAAGTCACATGATTGAATATATAGAAAACCATTTGTATCAAAAGGGAGCAATTTCTCATTTTGTCACAATGTTTTAAAATGTCATCTATGTCTAATGTTCAAGGTTATTGGCTGTCAATAAATTTGTATTTCACTTCACGATAAACAAACACTTGTTCATGTGACATTATTACGCATTTATGTTTGGCCATGACATGTTATGGGTAAAGGTAATATGGTATTCAGGCGAGTCTTTGCATCCGCACAGTCTCACCAGAGTCGCCACCGTCCGCGAATACGTTATATATACCTAAAAACTCCCGAAGTGTAGCCCCATTTACTTTGGGCCAATATGTCTGTCATCCTCTCTCACTATATATAAGACGCATTTTAACACATCTGCAAAAGACGACCTTTGAAAATAAATCATTCTGCCACAATGTTTTCATAGTATTGCCAATATGTTATCGAAATCGTCTGCTATGGATGTATTGTACGTGAGAAAGGGTTAAACCCAAATCGCTAGACGTGGTTCATATATATTTAGTCTTAATTTGCAAAAAAAAGGTGTACGTCTGTGCTTCATTAGACGTAAGATTGAAATTAATTGAACTGTAAAAGACTTTGTTATAATTTGTAAATTTTTTACCCAAATAAGTAACAAATACATTGAAAAATACTAAGTAAATCTACCAAAAGTATTTAAATTTACAAAACTGATTGATTCTACAAATAAAAAAGCCCTAACAAAACTTGCTCATTATTGTATTGCTTTTAAGCTGTGAAACCAATATATATCAAATAAGAATAACTGATGTACCAATATGATAAGATTTGTATTATATATATTTTTTTTTAATTATACTCTCTCACCATCTAAAATAGTAATTTCCAAAAAAGCTTTTTTTGTTCTTCAAAATTTTATTAATATGCTGTCAATCATGTATGTTAATCATAATTTGTCTGGTGTTCCCAACTTTGATACATATTAGTATCCAACTTGGTTAAACAAGATCTATTATTTAAGGAACATCAACTAAATAACATAATCATCAACAAATAAATGTATTTACCTTGTTTGAAAACTATTAATTGAATGATTACTATTTTCATTACCATGTATGTTATGCACAATGAGCTGAAATGCTTGTGTTGTAAATAAACTTCTGTTTTATTCATAAAGAGTATCTATCTTCATAACGGGTAATGGAACCCTTTCAATACGTTACTTTCCATAGTATCTAAATGCAAAACAAAACAACGACACGTTAATGGGTTTGTTTGTTCATAGATAACAAGCAGAATCTTTTTTTTTTATAAACAATAACCTATGAAACTTTCTGAAACGTCCCCCAATAATGGTGAATAGGCAATAGCGATCATGCAAACAATTGTCGACATCTGTTCTTTTTTAGCTCACCTATGCACGAAGTGCAAGGTGAGCTATTGTGATCACATTTTGTCGTGCGTATAGTTATGGAAATACAAATGTGTTATTATTTTCGTTCACTTATTTTACAAAATAATTAAAAAAAATGACATGTTTTTATTTATTATCATATTCCGTACTTCATAATAGAAGACAACAATAATAATCCAAATATATAAAGGTCATGCAAAAACACCAATTGAACATGTTCACCGTAATGTCGATCTCTTTTAAAATCGATAGTTATGGTCTGACTAAGCAGTGCGTTCTTTTTTGTCAAACAGATTGTTCGTCAATAGGTAGCAACTATAAATATATTGGTTAAGCGTATTTTTTTTTAGCGAATATACCTAAAACCAAAACAAGTTTTACATTGTGTTGTATATATATATTTTATTAATCCTCCTTTGCAGAAGATACATTGTAAACATACAACACAATATAATACAAACACAATAATCAACTTTCTACAAAATGTACATGAAATTGAAAAAGTAAGAAAAACAGGACAGACAAAATGACAGAGGAGTATATAATTAATGTTCATAGTTGATAGGAATTTGCGATGTGAACCCCATATTGAAAACATGGTGTAAATGGATGAAATTATTGTACGAAGATGAGAAATAAGAAAAACTTCCATCTTTGTAACAACATTTTCAAAAAGACCATTATTATATTTAACAGCCTTGTACATCAATGATAGTATACTAGATGAAGTTTATCGGTACAAAACACATATAACTCATGTTATAGGCTTACACACAAAGTGAAAACAAACACACCTTGAATGCAATACAACATAGGAAGGCAACGTGGTGAAACTGACAGAGCATGTACTCAACATTAGCCGGCATCTGATGACACAATTTAGACCATAGTATTCAGACATTCATGTAAATTTCATAGCAAAGTTTGAAAAGTGAGCACCCCCGCAATATTGAATAAATGCTTCTGCTGCCACAACAAATTTAAAAACTGCCCATCACAGAAATGACACTTCAGAGAAAAATACATGTTTTATATACATAATAGTATCTTATTTGTATATAAACTAGTTGTAGACATATATATATATATATATATATTGGATTTAAGTCCACATTGCATGAAGACATGAACACAGTTCATATACGTACTTGTCCGTGGATTCTTCACATACAGAATTGTTTAAGTTAGACAGAATATATAAAACTTTACGTTCTGGTGTTTCAATCATAAAATCCAGGTATTTGACAGTGCCATACATTAGAAATAACGCTTTAAATAAACGTTCACTATGTTTAAGATTCCTAACACAAAAGAACATAACATGTATTACTAAATGGTTAGTGTACATATCACACTTTCTACATGTAACTGGAATACTGTTAAACACAAAACTGATCATTTGAATAATCGACTTACACTGCGGCATTACATTTCTGTTTGACTTGGAAAACACCCATATGTTGGAAGGGACAATTTCATTAAACGTTGGATGTAACTTTGGGAAAAGACTTACTGAACAATTTTCTGTTATATTTCGATATATTGTAGTACTAAAATACAAGTATAATTGTTTATTTATGGTATTTTTCCACATTGCTTTGGTAGGAAATATTCCGTCTGCGATATATGAGCTGATGAAATTGGTAAGGTTATATTTACCGACAAGTTTGAAACAATCGGCAATGAAACCTCTTACACCTACTGGGTTATTCGTATATTCTATTAAACGTCTTGTAAAAACAGATTTAACTAAGAAACTTGGATCTATCCTACAAAGTTGGCCAAATAGCTTTAGTTTCCTTAAATCAATTTCAGCCGCAATAGGTAACATGCCAATTAAAGATAAAGCAATGTCGGAGTTAGTATATTTAGAGATCGCTTGCATCTGCTTTATACAATATCTATGACTACGTTCAATTAACAGAGTTTGATCATCACTGAGAGCATCCCATAGTTCACACCCGTATAAAGCTTTGGGTAGGACTATACTTTTATACACTATTTTTGCGGACAGAGGATGAATACCATTTTCGAAGAGGCCGCAATGGACAAGAGTTAAAAAGGTCGATCTTAACTTTTGGCAACATTCCTCAACATTTATAGATCTGTTGCAATATTTGCTAAGCGTAATGCCGAGATGTTTATAAGTATTTAACTCAGAGACAGTGTCATTACCTAATGACCATGAACGTGTTGCAGATCTATATTCATTAAGTCGTTCGTTCATAACGATAACAGCTGATTTTCCTGCATTGTAAAGATACTTGTTATGCATACCGTAGTTATAACAAATGTTCATAAGCCGGTCTAAGCCATGTTTCGATAGGGACATTAATACCATGTCGTCTGCTGACGTCGGACATACACACGTAAATCCATACAGTTGATATCCTACTGGTGACTCAGTTAATTGGTCCATTAGGTCATTAATAAAGATTAGGTATACAAATGGACTGAGAACCCCTCCCTGTCTGGTTCCCTGCAATACTGGGAACCAGTCAGATAGAAAACTGTTACTTTTAATACAACTTGACATGCCTTTATACAGGTTTTGAATTGACATGAAAATGTATGGGTCGATTCCTTTTTTGTAAAGTTTGATGAAAAGCGACTCATGCCAGACACAATCAAAAGCACTTTTTACATCTAAAAAACACATGCATAGCTTACTTAGATGTTCAATCGCAAAATTAACACTTTCGTGTACAATATAGGAAGTCATAATACACCCCAATCCTTTTCTAAACCCGCCTTGCTGATTATTTATGATACCAGAAGAACTTTTATTATCTATACGAGACAGAAGAACAGACTCATACATTTTCAATAATACTGAAGAGAGGGTAATAGCCCTATAATTTTTAGGTTCGTTTTTAGGTTTATTGTGGCCCTTGTGTAAGACGGTAATTACACCCTTTTTCATGACATTGGGTGTATATGATAGTTTTAACATACTGTTGAAAAGATTGGTAAGTAATTGTCTTATAACATAACCACTGTAAACAAAGTGCTCATAATACAGCCCATCGATCCCACTACTTTTATTCTTTTTCACACATTTAATAACTTGATTTATTTCTGTAAGAGTAATTTCAGTAAATGTAGAGGAAGGAATAGTTTGATTGAGGGAGTAATTTATATCCTGTAATTCTTTAGTGACTTTCTGATTTAAGTCTGTATCGAAATTGGAGTTTTCTGAGGGTGTGTACATATTGCGAAAATATTCGAACCATTGTTCATTGATAGATTTTGGATCACGATATATAATTTCATTAAACGTTATCTCTGAACCAGTGGCTGACTTTTGTTTTCTTTTCCTATTCACTAGTCTCCAAAACGAGTTGCTGTCACTTTCCGCATATTTGTCGATATCGGCATATATTTTATCTATGTACTGTTTACATTTAGTCCGATGCTGTTTTCTAAATCCTCGCTTTGAATTCTTATAATTTCGATATGTGATATCATCAGGATCTCTATTTCGGCCATTTTCCAGCCAACTACGTCTAGCTGTTAGCATATCAGCGTGATCTGTTTTCAACTCAGAAACCCAATAAGGTTTAAGATGTTTCTTAAATTTGCGTTTAGGAAAACATATATTTGCTGCCTTGTTAATATTTTCAGTAAATGTTTCACAGAAACTGTCAATGTTATTTGTCGTAGAGATATTATGCTCAATTAATGCCTGGAAAGTTTCATCATAATTAGTAAAGTCCTTAAACAATTGAACATGCTCAGAAGTTACTTTTTGCCAGTTTATACCATTACATGTGTACTTAGGCTCATAATTGTTGTTTACTTCATCACGAAGTGCAAGGTGAGCTATTGTGATCACATTTTGTCGTGCGTATAGTTATGGAAATACAAATGTGTTATTATTTTCGTTCACTTATATTCTTACAAAATAATTTAAAAAAATGACATGTTTTTATTTATTATCATATTCCGTACTTCATAATAGAAGACAACAATAATAATCCAAATATATAAATGTCATGCAAAAACACCAATTGAACATGTTCACCGTAATGTCGATCTCTTTTAAAATCGATAGTTATGGTCTGACTAAGCAGTGCGTTCTTTTTTGTCAAACAGATTGTTCGTCAATAGGTAGCAACTATAAATATATTAGTTAAGCGTATTTTTTTTTAGCGAATATACCTAAAACCAAAACAAGTTTTACATTGTGTTGTAACTGAATGTAACAAAAATCCATTTTGTTGTGACTGACTACAACACAAACCAAAACAATTATGCCATTTTGTTGTGACTGACTACAACAAAAAACAAAACAAGTATTCCAATTTGTTGTGACTGACTATGATAACAAAAACAAGAACAAGTATTCCATTTTGTTGAGACTGACAATAACAAAAACTAAAACAAGTATTCCATTTTGTTGTGACTGACCATGATAACGTAAACAAAAACAAGTATTCCATTTTGTTGAGACTGACAATGATAACAAAAACCAAAACAAGTTTTACAGACTGACAATAACAAAAACTAAAACAAGTATTCCATTTTGTTGTGACTGACAATGATAACAAAAACCAAAACAAGTATTACATTTTGTTGTGACTGACTATAACAAAAACAAAAACAAATATTCCATTTTGTTGTGACAAACTATGATAAGAAAAACAAAAACAAGTATTCCATTTTGTTGAGACTGACCTTAACAAAACAAAAACTAAAACAAGTATTCCATTTTGTTGTGACTGACAATGATAAGAAAAACAAAAACAAGTATTCCATTTAGTTGTGACTGACTATAAAAAAAGTAAATGCGGATTTCTGTCATTCCTGACTTGACTATAAGCCAAATCCGCTGTTAACTCAAACATGGCAAAGTGAATATTAAGTTTAGTTTCTTCTAAGCCACGGTCGTTAAGTTGAATACTGTGTGGCAAAAGAAGGAAACGCTCATAAGAGTAATTACTTCATTTCCCACACTGTTTTTAAATATCTGCCGCAGATTCGTCAAAATGCGTCCATATTTGGGAAAGGGTTAACCCTTTCCCTCATACGACAATTCTGCAGCAGACGACTGTGAACATATTTTATCAAAAAATATAAATTCTCTATAATTAAAGGGATAACCTATGACTAAAAGTGGAAAACATTGTAACAAAAGGAGAAATTGCTCGTTTTAAACAATTTCTTCTTTTGTCACTATGTTTTCAAAAAGCCGTCTGCTGAGAGGCGTCAGAAAGTGTCTATATGAGGGAAAGGGTTATGAACCAATAACTTCCTCAATCCAGCGATTGTGGAATGGAATATAAGTAATAATACGGTTTCTGATCGAAATGAAACCTACGACTTCTGGTACCGAGTTAGTGAAGCATGTGGCACCAGCACAGAGACAAGACACCCTGGCGCATCCGCACCGTCTGATTAGGCTCTGGATAAACTCAACATTTTTATCTTCATATTCCTAAGAATTTGCTGTGGACTCTTTCATACGCATCTGGTGAAGAAATATTTCAATGGATATGTGCAGAATTAATAAAGGAATCTTAAAAGTTCTTGATTAAAGGGCAACCTGAGTGAAAAAGTGCAGCTACTTTTCGTACATTGTTTAAAGAAATCGCTGATTATTAAGGGAACAAACGTTAAACGTTTATATCGACAGTTATTGTTCTATTTTAGGTTTGAAGTTGTTTACATTTGAGAACTATTATTTATACAAGCCCATGTCAACAGAGATATGCCGCCAATGTAAACAAGCATATCAGTGGTTTGTAAACAAATGTTTAAGATATATTCCGCGTCAAGTAAAAAATGGCCCTTTTTACGTCTCTGTTTCGAATTCGTATTTCGAGAAACGGGGATCGGATTCCAAGTGTCTCTAGTTAAGATTAAACTTATTTATTTTACATGGAATTGCGAAACACGTTTTAGCACCTTATATTAATCACGCTCGATATCAACTTCCTGGAGACTTAACCAGTATTCGTGCCGTTTGTGTGAAAAAATCCCAGAGGTCGAACCCGCTCATGACGGGATTCAAATCCGGGAAATTTGATCGGAGAGGCCGACATTGTACCATTGCCACAGTATTTGGTCGGGGAGGCCGACGCTTTACCACTGCCATTGTATTTGGTAGGAGAGGCCGACGCTCTACCACTGCCATTGTATTTGGTCGGAGAGGCCGACGCTCTACCACTGCCACTGTATTTGAATAAAGCTATATTTAATCACAAGTAGGTGGGCAGAGAATGATCGCAAGACTGTGAGTATGCACAGAATCATCCAGAGGTCAAGATAAGGTGGGGGGTATTCAACTCTTTTCCCCAATATTTATCCATCATCATTTAACGAACCCTACGTTGTGTGTACTCAAAAGAATCGTCTCAATGAAGAGTACCCACAACATAGGGTTTGAGGGTCAAATAAGGATTTTAGAACATGCAAAACGCTCCTTATCTAGACCCCTGATCATCTGATCCTTCACTATTCAAATCTACAACGATACCCTTTTTCATCTGAAACCACCCATTTATGATATTCGTCCTCTTATTATTATTATTGTAATGCCCCAGTCATAGTGTCACGTTTTGGCCTCCATGTTTAGCTACGTTGGAAAACGTGGCTACAACGTGAGCAAATGCAGAACAACGTGGCTTAAACGTGATAAAATGTGACAAACCATGATTAAACTTGACAAAACGTGAAGTGGACATTTTAATTTTGGACATGTTCAAAACTCACTCACGTTTCCACACAACGTACTACAACGTGGCGAAAATGTGGTGCAGCGTAGTATAACGTAGCACAAACGTAAACGAACGTGGACATAGCGCGTCCCGCCGGTTGATACGTTCTGTTGCGTTTGCTGACACGTTGTGCCGCGCTATGCTACGTTGTGACCTCGTTGCTACTACGTCGTGCCGCGTTATGCCACGCTGTGTCACGATATGATACGCTGTAACAAGTTGTACTACGTTATGTGCTGCGCTATGCTACGGTGATTTACGTTGTACGACGTTGTGTTACGTTTCTGCTATGTTGTGCTGCTACGGTTTGGTACGTTGTGGTACGCTATATATAAGCCCACTTGGCCATATTCTGTTGTTTATATGTAGGTGTTAGTAAGTATTTAAACAGAAAATGACATGACGTTAAGAGGGAGGTAATCTTCAATTTTCTACCTTATTTTTGTTGTAAATTTGTCTCAAAGTTGGAATTGTTTTTATATTGAATACAAGAATCACCAATAAATATCTTTGAATATTTAAATGAAATAAGTTTCGGACTCATTTTTTCTTTAAATCTTAAAACTTATTTGATTATTATTTGAAGTAATTGTTTAATCGTGACATTTTCGAATTCCTATGTATAGGTTTTTTAGGGATATATCAGAAGATCAAAGTTAATGATTTTTAAAAATAACCAATTCATGAAGTGAACGCGTCAAGTCACTGATGCATCGCTTACAATGTTATAATCCCATCCAGTAGTAGTAGTAGTAGTAGTAGTAGTAGTAGTAGTAGTAGTAGTAGTAGTAGAAGTAGTAGTAGTAGTAGCTGTACCTGTACCTGCAGTATCATTATGTTGTAATGTAAGGTAGTAGTAGTAGTATAGCGTAGGGTAATGCGGTAGCAGTGTAGTTTCAGTCGGATATGGTAAAGTACTAGTCATCGTAGTTAGAAGAAGCACTTACGAATGTAGTGTAAGGTTGTATGATAAGGTAGTAGCAGGAAGTAGTATAGGTTAAGACAGTTGTAGCAGTGTGTAGAGTAGGCTGTAGCGTAAAATTATAGTAGGGTATGATAGGATAAGGAAGTAGTAACATTAATTAGTGTAGTGTAAGGTAGTATGATAAGATAAGGAAGTAGCACTATTCAACAAATATATTTTAAATCAAAGCTGCGTCAGAACTGTTTACAATTGAGGTTTTCAATATGGAAGCATATATATACTTAAAATTTTCATCAGACGTTAAGCTTGTAAACTTTTAAAAAGTATGCAGTGCTTAAATTATTTAAGTGAGGTATGTTAACGACTCTTCCAGCGTTATATTTTTATTGGTAGTTGTTTAAGAATATAAAACATTCATGATCAATTTAGTGAAAGGTTAAGATAAAAACAAGGTTGCACATTTATGCGCACACTAGTCCCGGTCTCGACGCCTCTACAGCAGATGACTTATGAAAACATTGTAACAACATGTGAAATCGCTCAAATTTCTCATGTTACCACCATGTATTTATTTAGATATCTCGAGGATGTTTTATGTGTCGTCTGCTGCATACCTCCTATCGCCATGGAGGGCAGCCATCAGTTGGATTTTTAAGTCTTTGGTATGATCCGGCCGTGGGTCGAACCCACGAAGTCCCGCATCCAATGCCGACGCTCTACCACTACATCACCGAGTCGTTACATCATTTCTACAAACGATGTGCCAAACATAGTTAGCTGGTCTCTAAAATCACCAAAGGTTGGATTGGGGCGCTCTGTTACGTTACTGTATGGACAGTATTCCGTCCTTAGCAGCACGTGAACAAGATCTGAGTGCAATATCACATGGCATGCAATATAAAACGTGATATATGGACAGTTGTTTTATAATCTTTGTTTATTAGGTCTTCAAAGAGGGAAGAAAGTCAATACAACAATTAATATCATTAATACTCTTTTATTATCAAATTTTCGACCACTTGGTTCTCATCAGGATTTTTTTTTTTTAAAAAAAGGAAATTTTAGTGCCGTTATTGGGTTGAAAAGATAAAATTTCTCATCACAAAGACGTTCAGAACTCCAAGTTAATTGTTCATAGGTTCTATTTACATGCTTTATTAACTATTTTATCTTATTTATATTCCACGATCTATTTTTCTTTTCAGATACTTTCATTTAGTCAATCACAAGATTCCTTTCTTCCTCAATTTTCTCAAAATAAAAGTAATATTTTTCTAAAAGTCTATGTCATACATGGGCATCTTTCATATGGAATATATTTTATTTTCTAAGGTTAATTCGGATATATAAAATACATGTAATTACTTTGCATGCATGTACTTTAAATAGAAAAAAGGAATTCTCATATAACATAACAGGAGTATTATTATAAATAGGTCATACAATTAACAGACATTCCGTTTAAGAGATTCGACCCTTGACCACTGGCGTGCGTAAACCTATTTTGAATTGGACATGGTATTTTTTACTGGTTTTCTCGAAATCTCAATATAGAACACAAAGTCACGAACAGTTATGAGTGTCATGTTAATTCTTTTCAACAATATACAGGTGCACGCTGATGTGATACATATTGATATATTGGGTAAACATTCGTCTGCAATAAAAGTATAGTTTTAAACCTTTCGTCACACTTTAAATACTTTTTTTATTTTGATTTGTCTTCTATATTCGATTATAATTGGTAGACAGTTTGATATTAGTAAAAAAGTATATTGTGAAAAAACAATCACGGCGATACAGATTCTACCTATATTCGAGTGCAGTGGACCGAATGATGTATTCCCGAGTCAATTAATTTTACAAAAGTCGAAACAAAATTTGATATAAGGAATTGGCTAATAAATATTTAACTTAATGGAATACGTTTGTTAAGAGGTAGATCAGCTGTGTAAACGTCCCGATTTCGAATCAAGTTGATAGCGTGCCAAACATTTGGGGTTTTCATATAATTTCGGGACAACTATTAAAGGTATTAGTTACATATTCAAGAAGTTAACATCGAGAGCGATTACTAAAATCTACACTGTTCACATATTTCCTACATACACTTGTTAGAAGATTCTGTCAACATGTGAAGATTTTAACAAGACGGCGAAGATGTATTGGCTGATCTAAACCTACAATGTCACGAAATCCCAACTTAGAATAAAGTACCCACATCATTGCGAAGCAGTCACAGGAGATGCCTTGCCTTAATTGGGCGTGTTCCTAGTACTAATTATTTCTAGCACGTGCCATTTAGCAGCATTGTGAATCGGTCTGATCCTCCAGGATGTTAGAAAACACCCCATTGCTTGTTGTATTTTATTTTCCTGTGTGAATATCCATCCTAACAAATTATAGGCTGTTTCAAGATGTCCAAGATTGTCATACCTCATCATAATATGAATTAAGTTGTCGATAGCATATTGTTTAAAGACGGGCTTGTTTGTTTTTGAATAGAGAACATACTGAAGGAAGTACAGGTAAACCTTATAATCCACAACAATCCAATCAAACCACGCATCACCAAATTTATCCCTATATCCAGCTGGTGTATTTACCGAACGATACATCTCGTAGTGTAATGCTGGAGGGACAAGGTTTGCTTGGTGAGGTAGAAATGTTAAACATCCAGTGGTACAGGTGCTCGTGTACACTTTGTTTTGAATATGTTGTGACGTCAATATTCGTACTTGTTCATTAGTTTCTTCATTCAAATGCATTCTTTGAATATTGCAGCCACACACTGAAATAACATGTGATTTTAAAGTCGTTTCACATTTAATAAGAATCCTCTCGCAAATGTCATACCTTTCACTCTGTAGACAATAGGTTGCCACTATTAAATATGAGGAAATAACGTCACAGTCTTTACTTTCATCTATGTAATACTCAAACTTGCCAATCAACATCCTTAGTCGATCCGCGTTACTGGTGGCCAACATGATGCTGGCGATACATTGTGCTATTTGAAGGCGTAAGTATGGGATAAAGTAGACTATTGCTGATCTTGTCTCTTCTTCAGTATGATCTTCTACACAATTGGTATTTATAAAATAGGTTTCAATTGCGCATAATTCAAAAACAGCCTGATCAGCTGATTTACTTCTACACAAATTAAGATATTGATACTCGCGATGTCTCAACATAAGAGTAAACCTTAGGTACAGTGAGTATGATTGTTTAAATATTGTTCTCCGTTGAACTCTCATTATACTTAGTCCCCGCCCAAACAATACAACGTACAACACCTCCCCGATGTTATCACATGTCAATGACCATAGAAAGCTACACCAGTGTTCTAGCATGTCCTCTAAGACATCCTGTACTTGTCTAAGAGTTCTTGGCCCAAGCCTATCAAACATGTTCTCATCCGGAACAAAATAATTTGGGCAGCGATTCTCGTTAACCCAGTGCAATAATAATTTAATACAAAAACGTATACATTCTAAAAACTTACCACGTCTCCAGAATACACAGGGAATTTTTTCAATTGCATATAATACACATGTTTTGCAATGATAAGAAGAAATAGATTTAGGGGCACGTTTATGTATAATATATTTCTTTATCATCTTAAGAAAAACGTAACATTTGTGCTGTGTTGAGTTAAGACTAGCCATGAGTTCACGTTCCTGGAGTGAAAATGAAAGTCTCCACTCAATCGAACCATTTTGACTTGATGGATGATTTATTCCCACGAAGAAACATCCGGATTCTTTCAATATTTGTATTTGTGCTTCATTAAACCGATCGCAACTGACAACCCTTCTTAACCAGGATTTAGCACAGCTCGGGATGTACTGAGATTTTACTGCGTAAACTAAGTCCATATCTATTATTCCTTCTACACCTGAACGTGTAAAAGCAGGACCATTACGCTCTCGGAAAACCTCATCAAGCTCTTGGAAAATCTCATCACGATGTAGAATGTTTATTAAACACATCCTACCGTAGAAGTCAGGTCTTATCGTCAGATCTGTCAGGATTGAAGGGTCAATGTTATCAATTATAAGACGATTAATTGGAAATTTAGCTATGACCAGTTGTAGTTTATAATATCCAGGTTTTGTGGTCTCATCTGTTACCATGAGAAATGATCGTCCGTTTTGTGGTGAATGAGATATACTGTCTACAGCAGTTGAATGCAAGCACCATAGCAGGTCTCGATCGGAGTTCAGCCCTGGTGTTGTTGTACCTTCATTGTTACTCCCGAACATGTACACTTTTCTTGGATTGTCAGTCAATAAGCCGTTAATATGGTTGCTCAATATTTCATCTATTATTGAGTTTTCTCTATAATTATCCCTATTCTTCTAAGAAGCGCCGATGAAATCTAGAATTTCATAAAGCCGGAGTGACAAATTGCGATACTGTGCAGCCATTTTGTGGAACTGTGAACTGGAAATAGAAACGATTTATACTATATCATACCTGAAAATATAAAACGTAATATAAAACGTAAAGATTCAGAAAATAGAAGGATGAGTTAATCAACTGTACCATATAAATGATCATGCTACATTTGAATCATTCGGTAACTTATATTGACATTGACTAATCAGACCAAAAGTAAAACAAAGAGCATTTTAATATAACAAATTCGGTCATAATACAATTTACCTCTCTCAATTAATTGAGCTAATATGAATATCTGTTCTGCTTTATTCTTATAAACAAGAACTGCGACAAGCAAGCATGGGGTATTAAGAAATATGCATGCAGTGAAGTATGTACACATGCCCTGTCTGGCCAGAGCCTCACATTTCTGCTTACATGTTATACATATTTATATTGTCTTGTGACATAATTGTGAGTCGAGGCTAGCAATTTGGGGTCTTAATGCAATTTGCGTACTGTTAAGATTCGGGTGATTTTGTACATCAACATTCCCCAAACCCCTTTTTAAACTAACTGTGCCATATTTAAGAAAAGCGATCGGATTCGTGTTTTTGAGAATACAATGTTAAACCGTAACCATGGTTAATTTCGAATATGCCTGATTCTTTCAAAATTAAAGATTTCACACATTTTACTACAGGTATTTGTGAAAGCTTTCTTCAAAAATCGTGATATAAGTGACATATAATTGAAATCCATCAGTCATAAAATAAAGACAAGTCTAATGATATGATCGGTGCTCCAGAAAACCCAAAGTTTACGTAATCGTTACTCCTAAAATACCTGCCTGCACGACCATGCTACGGAACCAAATATCTACTGCCTGAAACCGTCTCTGAGTAATTGGTGAGCAGGGCACAAACAGATCAGTGATTGATTGATTTGATTTATTGGGGTTTAACGCCGTTTTCAACAATATTTCAGTCATATCACTGCGGCCAGTTCACCTACTCATATGTTTCCTGGTTTTCCCACACCAGTTTTCCACACAAAATACTTTCCCAGTAACTGGCTGCTTTTCCACATAGATGTTCTTAGCTACCGGGGCTCGAACAAGAGACAGATCAGGCTGCGCGGATGCGCTGATTGTTTTCGATCTACACTGGTCACAAATACCTTACGGCTCATTTTTGTAGAGGACCCCTCATATATCAAACCAATTCTATTTTATATTAATCTTGTCGATAACATGGTTTATGTAAAATGGCTTACCTTCAATTAATTTCCGGGTTAAAATAGAAACTTGTCATTCACTGACATCACATTTTGAATACAATCCATTAAGATAAACTCATGTTTGTTGTTTGTTTCAAGTAATTCAAGCAATGATTTCGTCGGTTTTAAGAGGCGAACACTTCTTGTTTAGCAAGATATTAATTACAAAGCTAAAACGTAATTTAGTGTCGTTACAACAAGGATTGCCGTCAAGTTCTATTTAAGGCAAGTATGTTACCTGGATCTATAAATAGATCTGTTGGACTTAGTTCTGCTGGATTTGTAAAATAGAATATGTCCGGCATCAAACAAAACATGTCATCCTTTGACTTAACTGAAGAGCGTTTTGCTAGTTGATTTTGACTAATACGTCTTTGTGAGCTAAAAACAAATCGATTTTGGCTAAAAACAAATCGATTTTGACATATATATTTATTTTCCAAACTAAGCATCAACTAATAAATGTATTTACTTTGTTTGAAAACTGTTAATTGAATAATTACTATTTTCATTACCATGTATGTTATGCATAATGAGCTTATATGCGTGTTTTGTAAATAAACGTCTGTTTTGTTCATAAAGTGTATCTATCTTCATAACGGGTAATGTACCCCTTTCAATACGTTACTTTTCATAGTGTCTAAATGTAAATCAAAACAACGACACGTTAATGGGTTTGTTTGTTCATGGATAACAAGCAGGATCTTTTTTTATAAACAATAACCTATGAAACTTTCTGAAACGTCCCCCAATAATGGTGAATAGGCAATAGCGACCATGCAAACAATTGTCGACGTCTAGTTCTTTTTTAGCTCACCTATGCACGAAGTGCAAGGTGAGCTATTGTGATCACATTTTGTCGTGCGTCCAACCGTGCGTAGTGCGTCGTCAACATTTGCACTTGTTAACACTCTACAGGCTACATTTTGTATCCGATCTTCATGAACGTTTATCAAAACATTCATCTCCATCAAATCTTGGACAAGTTCGAAACTGGGCGATATGAGGTCAACAACTAGGTCACTAGGTCAAATTGAAGTGAAATCTTGTTAACACTATGGAGGTCACATTTTCAACTTGAGCATGTTGAAACTTTAATCAGAATGTGTGTCTTGATGATATGTAAGTCAAGTTCGAACATGGGTAGGTCGCTAGGGCAAATTGAAGGAAAATCTTGTTAACACTCCAGAGGCCGCTTTTTTTGCTGCAGCAGTTTGAAATTTTGTCAGAATATTTGTCTTAAAAATATCTAGGTTATGTTTCAATATGGGTCATATTGGGTCAGAAACTAGGTCACTAGGTCAAATTGAAGGGAAATCTTGCTTACACTGTAGAAGCCGCATTTTTTGCTTCAGCAGCTTGAAACTTTGAAACAGAATGTTTGTTTTGATCTTATGTAGATTAAGATCGAACATGGATCATGTTGGGTCAGAAACTAGGTCACTAGGCCAAATTGAAAGAAAATCTTGTTAACTATGTAGAAACCGATGTTTTTGCTACAGCAGCTTGAAATTTGGTCAGAATGTTAATCTAAATGATATCTAGATCAAGTTCGAAAAGGAGTCATGCCGGGTTAACAACTAGGTCAGTATGCCAACTTTAAGGGAAATATTGTTTACACTCTGGATACTGCATTTTTAGCTTGATCATGTTGAAACTTGATCAGAATGTTTGTCTTGATGATATGTAAGTCAAGATCGAACATGGGTCATGTTGGGTCAGAAAGTAGGTCACTAGGTCAAATTGAAGGCAAATCTTATTAACACTCTAGAGGCCGCATTTTTAACTTCAATGTTTGTCTTAAAGATATCTAGGTCAAGTTCGAATATGGGTCATATTGGGTTAGAATCTAGGTCACTATGCCAAATTGAAAGAAAATATTGTTAACTCTGTAGAAGACGCATTCTATTGCTACAGCAACTTAACAATTGATCAGAATATTTATCTAAATGATATCTAAGCCAAGTTCAAATATGTGTCATGTAGAGACAAAAACTAGGTCACTAGGCCAAATTGAAGGAACATTTTGAATGCCACATTTTGTCCTTCAGCAGTTTGGAATTTTGTCAGAATGTTTGTCTGAATTATATCTAGGTCAAGTTCAAATATGGGTCATATTAGGGTCAGAAATTAGGTCAAAAAAGGAAACGATTGTTCAAACCCCGCAGGTCACATTTTTACTTTGAGCAAGTTGAATCTTTGTCAGAATGTTGTCTTGATGATATCTAGTCCATATTGCAATATGGGTCATATTAGGTAAACAAATATAGATCACTAGGCCAAATGAAGGAAAATCTTGTTAACACTGTGGATGTAGCATTCAGAAAAATTGTCTTGATTTGTTTTGCATTGCAGTACATTGCATAATTCAGGTGAGCGAACTAGGGCCATCATGGCACTCTTGTTTAAATTGTATATTTATGGAAATACAAATGCGTTATTATTTTCGTTCACTTATATTCTTACAAAATAATCTAAAGAAATAACATGTTTTTTCTTTATTATCATATTCCGTACTTCATACTAGAAGACAACAATAATAATCCAAATATATAAAGGTCATGCAAAAACACCAATTGAACATGTTCACCGTATTGTCGGTCTCTTTTAAAATCGATAGTTATGGTCTGACTAAGCAGTGCGTACTTTTTTGTCAAACAGATTGTTCGTCAATAGGTAGCAACTATAGATATATTAGTTAAACGTATCTTTTTTTAGCGAATATAACAAAAACAATATCAAGTTTTACATTTTGTTGTTACTGAATATAAGAAAAACCAAAACAAGTTTTACATTTTGTTGTGACTAAATATAACAAAAATCCATGTTGTTGTTACTGACTACAACAAAACCCAAACAAGTATTCCATTTTGTTGTGACTGACTACAACAAAACCCAAACAAGTATTCCATTTTGTTGTGACTGACTATAACACAAACTAAAACAAGTATTTCATTTTGTTGTGACTGACAATGATAACAAAAACTAAAAACAAGTATTCCATTTTGTTGTGACTGACTATACCAAAAACTAAAACAATATAATGCGATCATACACACTTATTCAGATTTCTGTCATTCCTGCATTGACTATAATCCAAATCCGTTGTTAACGCAAACATGGCAAAGTGAAAATTAAATTTAGTTTCTGCTAAGCCACGGTCCTTAAGTTGAATACTGTGTGGCAAAAGAAGGAAACGCTCATAAGAGTAATTTCTTCATTTCCCACACTTATTTTAAATATCTGCCGCAGATTCGTCAAAATGCGTCCATATTTGGGAAAAGGTTAACCCTTTCCCTCATACGACAATTCTGCAGCAGACGACTGTGAACATATTTTATCAAAAAATAGAAAATCTCTATATAATTAAAGGGATAACCTATGACTAAAAGTGGAAAACATTGTGGCAAAAGGATAAATTGCTCGTTTTTAGCAATTTCTTCTTTTGTCACTATGTTTTCAAAAAAACCGTCTGCTGCAGAGGCGTCAGAAAGCGTTAATGTGAGGAAAAGGGTTAAGATAGTAACCAATAACTTTCTCAATCCAGCGATTCCGGAATGGAATACTAGTTATAATACGGTTTTTGATCGAAACGAAACCTACGACTTCTGGTACCGAGTTAGTGAAGCCTGTGGCACCAGCATAGAGACAAGTCTGCCTGGCGCATTTGCACCGTCTGACCAGGATGCAGTTAACTTCTCAACTCAACTCAACATTTTTATCTTCATATTCCTAAGAATTTGCTGGGGACTCTTTTATTCGCATCTGGTGAAGAGATATTGCAGTAGATCTAAGGGGAAACCTGAGTGAAAAAGCGCAGCTGCTTTTCTTACATTGTTTAAAGAAAACGCTGATTAATAAGGGAAAACACGTTAAACGTTTACATCGACATTTATTGTTCTATTTTAGGTTTGAAGTTGTTTACGTTTGACAACTATTATTTATACAAGCCCATGTCAACAGAGATATAATCCGCGTCAAGTAAAAAATGGCCCTTTTTACGTCTCCGTTTTGAATTCGTATTTCGAGAAACGGGGCTCAGATTCCAAGTGTCTTTAGTTAAGGTTAAACTTATTTATTTTACATGGATTGCGAAACACGTTTAAGCAGCTTATATTTATCAAGCTCGATGTCCGCTTCCTGGAAACTTAACCAGTATTCGTGCCGTTTGTGTGGAAAAATCCCAGAGGCCGAAACCGCTCATGACGGGATTCGAATCCGGGAAATTTGGTCGGAGAGGCCGACGCTCTACCACTGTCACTGTATTTGGAAAAAAAGCTATATTTAACCACAAGTTGGTGGGCACAGAATGATCGCTAGACTGTGAGTATGAACATAATCATGATCATTTGATCCTTCACTATTCAAATCTACAACGATACCCTTTTTTATCTGAAGCCACCCATTCCATACCAACGCTCTACCACTACATCACCGAGTCGTTTCATCATCTCTACAAACATGTTATTACAATGCATAATTAAAAATGCGGCATCCAGATGACTAACATTTGAACTAGTAACCTGGAGCACGACTAGACAGGACTCACATTTCAACTTAATCTAGCTTATACTTAGAAAATCATTCTGACAAAGTTTCGTCAATCTAGATTCAAACATGCGGCCTGCATAGACAGGACTCACATTTCGACTTAATCTTGATTATATCGAGAAAAGCATCCTGACAAAGTTTCGTCAATCTTCATTCAATCGTCATTTAAACATGCGGCTTTCAGACTCCGGACTCACATTTGATCTAGTAACCTGGAGCACGACTAGACAGGACTCACATTTCGACTCAATCTAGCTTATACTTAGAAAAACATTCTGACAAAGTTTCATCAATCTAGATTCAAACATGCGGCCTACATAGACAGGACTCACATTTCGACTTAATCTAGATTATATCAAGAAAAGAATTCTGACAAAGTTTCATCAATCTAGATTCAAACATGCTGCCTACTTAGACAGGACTCACATTTCGGCTTAAACTAGATTATATCGAGAAATGCATTCTGACAAAGTTTCATCAATCTAGATCCAAACATTCGATCTACAGAGTTTCGACATGCTTTCTTAAATTTGGTATATTGAACTAGTTTGGATTCATTTATACATGCCCACACTGATAGTGCTATAAATAGACTGCGTTTCATCTACAAACGATGTGCCAAACATTGTTACATGTAGCTGGTCTCTAAAATAACCAAAGGTTGGATTGGGGCGCTCTGTTACGTTACTGTATGGAAAATATTCCATCCTTAGCAGCAGATTTTATATTCCACGATCTATTTTTCTTATCAGATACTTTCATTTAGTCAATCACAAGATTCCTTTCTTCCTCAATAGTCTCAAAGTAATTGTAATCTTTTTCTAAAAGTAACAACATGTTATACATGGGCATCTTTCATATGGAATATATTTTATTCTTTAAGGTTAATTCGCATATATAAAATACATTTAATTAATTTGCATACATGTACTTTAAAAAGAAAAAAGGAATTCTCAAATAACATGAAAGGAGTATTATTATAAAAAGGTCATACAATTAAAAGACATTCCGTTTAAGGGATTCGACCCATGACCACTGCATGCATTGGTAACTGCATTGGTGCATTTTGTGTTGTTATTTACAACATTAATTACGCTGTATGTGTACACCTATTTTAAATTGGACATTGTATTTTTACTGGTTTTCTAGAAATCTCAATATAGTACACAAAGTCACGAACAGTTATGAGTGTCATGTTATTTTTTTTCAACAATATACAGGTGCACGCTGATGTGATCCATATTGATATATTGGGTAAACATTAATCTGCAATGAAAGTATAGTTTTAAACTATTCGTCACACTTTAAATGCTTTTTAAAAAAAAAAATATTTGTCTTCTATATTCGATTATAATTGGGAAACAGTTTGATATTGATAAAATGGTATATTGTTAAAAAACATTCACGGCGATACAGATTCTACCTATATTCGAGTGCAGTGCACCGAATGATGTATTCCCGAGTCAATACATTTTATAAAAGTCTAAACGAAATTTGATATAAGGAATTGGATAATAAACATTTAACTAAATGGAATACGTTTGTTAAGAGGTAGATCAGCTGTGTAACGTCCCAATTTCGAATCCAGTTGTTAGCGTGCCAAACATTTGGGGTTTTCATATAATTTCGGGACAACTATAAAAGGTACTAGTTACATATTCAGGAAGTTAACATCGAACGCGATTACTAAAATCTACACTGTTTACATATTTTCTGCATACACTTGTTAGAAGGTTCTGTCAACATGTGAAGATTTTAACAAGACGGTGAAGATGTATTGGCTGATCTGAACCTACAATGTAACGAAATCTTAACTTAGAATAAAATATCCACATCATTGCAAAGCAGTCACAGGAGATGCCTTGCCTTAATTGGGCGTGTTCCTAGTACTAATTAATTCTAGCACGTGCCATTTAGCAGCATTGTGAATCGGTCTGATCCTCCAGGATGTTAGAAAACACCCCATTGCTTGTTGTATTTTATTTTCCTGTGTGAATATCCATCCTAACAAATTATAGCTGTTTCAAGATGTCCAAGGTTTTCAACTCTCGTCATAATATGAATTAAGTTGTCGATAGCATCTTGTTTAAAGACGGGCTTGTTGGTTTTTGAATAGAGAACATACTGAAGGAAGTACAGGTAAACCTTAGAATCCACAATAATCCAATCAAACCACACATCATGCATTTCATGCCTAGACCCAGCTGGTGTATTTATCGAACGGTACATCTCGTAGTGTAATGCTCGAGGGACAAGATTGGCTTGGTGAGGTAGAAATTTTAAACATCCAGTGGTACAGGTTCTCGAGTACTCTTTCGTTTGCATACTGTGTGACATAAGTATTCGCACCTGTTCATCGACTTCTTCATTAAAATAAAGTTTTTGAGAAATATTGCAGCTACACGTTGAAATAACATGTGATTTTAAAGTCGTTTCACATTTAAGAAGAATCCTCTCACAAATATCATGCCTTTCACTCTGTAGACAATAGGTTGCGACTATTAAATATGAGGAAATAGCGTCACAGTCTTTACTTTCATCTATGTAATACTCAAACTTGCTAAACAACATCCTAAGTCGATCCGCGTTTCTGTTGGCCAACATGATGCTGGCGATACATTGGGCTATTTGAAGGCGTAAGTATGGCATAAAGTAGCATATTGCTGATCTTGTCTCTTCTTCAGTATGATCTTCTACACAATCGGTATTCATAAAATAGGTTTCAATTGAGTGTAATTCTAAAACAGCCTGATCAGCTGACCTACTTCTACATAATCTAAGATATTGATTCGTGCGTGTTCTCAAGATACGAGTTAAATGGTGGTACAGTGAAAATGAAAGTTTAGATGTTGTTCTCCGTTGAACTCTCATTATACTTGGTCCCCGCCCAAACAATACAACGTACAACACCTCCCCGATTTTATCGCATGTCAATGACCATAGAAAGCTACACCAGTGTTCTAGCATGTCCTCTAAGACATCATGTACCTGTCTAAGAGTTCTGTGCCCAAGCCTATCAAACATGTTCTCGTCCGGAACAAAATAATTTGGGCAGCGATTCTCGTTAACCCAGTGCAATAATAATTTAATACAATAACGTATACATTCTAAAAAGTTATCACGTCTCCAGAATACACAGGGAGCTTTTTCAATTGCATATAATACACATGTTTTGCAGTGATAAGAAGAAATAGATTTAGGGGCACGTTTATGTATAATATCATTCTTTATCATCTTAAGAAAAACGTAACATTTGTGCTGTGTAGAGTTAAGACTAGCCATGAGTTCACGTTCCTGGAGTGAAAATGACAGTCTCCACTCAATCGAACCATTTTGACTTGATGGATGATTTATTCCCACGAAGAAACATCCGGATTCTTTCAATATTTGTAGTTGTGCTTCATTAAACCGATCGCAACTGACAACCCTTCTTAACCAGGATTTAGCACAGCTTGGTATGTACCGACATTTTACAGCGTAAACTACGTCTATATCTGTCATTCCTTCTACACATGAACTTGTAAGAGCAGGACCATTACGCTTTACGGAAACCTCATCATGAAGTTGAAAGTGTTCTAAACACATCCTGCCGTAGTAGTCAGGTCTTACCGTCAGATCTGCCAAAATTGAAGGGTCAATTTTATGAATTATAAAACGATTAATTGGACATTTATCTATGACCAGTTGTAGTTTATAATATCCAGGTGTTGTGGTCTCATCTGTTACCATGAGAAATGATCGTTCGTTTTGTGGTGAATGAGGGATACTGTCTACAGCAGTTGAATAAAAGCTGTATAGTTCGTCTCTATCGGAGTCCAGTCCTGGTGTTGTTGTACCCTCACAGTCACTCCCGAACACGTACTTATTTGCAGGTGTGTCATCCAATAAGCCGATTATATGGGTAAACAATATTTCATCAAGTATTGCATTTCCTCTATAAGCGTCCCTCATCTCCTCAGAAGCGCCGATCCAATCTAAAATTTCATAAAGACGGAGTGACAAATTGCGATACTGTGCAGCCATCTTGTGGAACTGTGAAATGGAAATAGAAACGATTTATACTGTATCGTACTTGAAAATATAAAATTTCCGTTAATAGAAGAATGAGTTAATCAACTGTATCATAAAAATAACCATGCTACATCTTAATCATTCGATAACTTACATTGACATTGACTAATTAGACCACAAGTACAACAAAGAACATTTTAATATCAAAAATTCGGTCAAAATACAATTTAAATCTCGCAATTAATTAGGTTAATATCTAAATATCTGTTCTGTTTTATTCTTAAAAACGAAATTATAAACAAGAACTGCGACAAGCAAACAGGGGGTATTAAGAAATATGCATGCAATGAGTATGTACACATGCCCTATCTGGCCAGACCCTCACATGTCTACTGTCATGTTATATATAATTATATTGCCTTGTGACATAATTATGAGTCGCGGCTAGCAATTTGGAGTCTTAATGCATCTGCGTACTGTTAAGACTCGGTTGATTTTATACATCCACGTTCCCTCTACCCCCTTTTTACACTAACTGTGCCATTTTTAACAGCAGCGATCCGATTCGTATTTTTGAAGATACAACGTTGAATCGTTACCATGGTTAATTTCGAATATGGCCGATTCTTTCAAAATTAAAGATTTCACACATTTTGCTTCAGGTATTCGCAAAGCTTTCTTCAAAAATCGTGATATAAGTGACAAATAGTTGAAATCCATAAGTCAAGTCTAATGATATGATCGGTGTTCCAGAAAACCCAACATTTACGTAATCGTTACACCTGAAATACCTGCCTGCACGACCATGCCGAGGAACCAAATAGCTACTGCCTAAAACCGTCTCCGAGTAATTGATGAGCATGGCACAGACAGGCAAGTGATTGATTGATTTATTTATTGAAGTTTAACGCCGCTTTCAACAATATTTCAGTCATATCACGGTGGCCAGTTCACCTACTCATATGTTTCCTAGTTTTATCACACCAGTTCTCCACACAGCATACTTTCCAAGCAACTGGCTGCTTTTCCACACAGACTGTTCTGAGCTACCGGGGCTTGGCCCAGAGACAGATCAGACTGCGCGGATGCGCTGTTTGTTTTCGATCTACACTGGTCGCAAATGCCTTACGGCTCATTTTCGTAGAGGACCCTTCATATATAAAACCAATTTTATTGTCGATAACATGGTTCATGTAAAATGGCTTACCTTCAATTAATTTCCGCGTTAAAATAGAAACTTGCCATTCATTGACATCACATTTTAAAAGAAATCCATTTAGATGAGTTCATGTTTGTTACAAGTAATTCAAGCAATGATTTCGTCGATTTTAAAATGGCGAACACTTCCTGTTTAGCAAAATATGCATTACAAATAGTGTCGTTACAACAAGGATCTATAAATAGACAATTTGAACTTATTCGCTGTCATGTTCTATTTAAGGCAAGTATGTTACCTGGATCTATTAATATATCTGTTGGACTTAGTTCTGCTGGATTTGGTCAAAGGGAAGCAATTCATTTTACATAGGCGACCATTACAGCATTATGGGTTGTGGTTCTTTCCCAACATCTCAATGAAGCCACACACCTGTATTAAATCAAAGTCCATTATTATATCTACATTGTACCTGTACAGCACCAGAAACTCAGGGATCATTCCACCATTTTTTTTAGCTATGACGTTAAATGATTTTTACATTTTAGTATATGGTAGTCTATAGTGGACCTACATACAAAGTTTCAATACATTTGGTCAAACGGTTAAGGAAAAGTAGCCGTTTCCCTTAACCCTATCGATATAGAACTCTGATATGTACTTGTTATAGCATTGTCTCCCTTGAGAAAAAATGAACTTTACTGGGTTTTTTCATAGTTTTCAGTCTGATATAGTATAGTTAACATGTCAAATGACGAATCATGTAATTACAAATCAAATTTAGTGATTTTAATTAAATTTTAATTTCATAACCATTTATCTTTGGTAAAAAATAAGGGTTTTTCTTCAATAATGCCCTTCAAACAGGCCATTATGGGACAATTATATTCCAAATTAGCAACACTGTTTAAATGAACCTATCCCAAAAGATATACCTTCTCCCACACCCCCATCTCTTTTATTTTACAGGAAATAAAGTCCAGGGCTCTGAGTAGAAATTCATGAAGGATCCAAAGATTTATGTATCAAGATAAGTAGACACCAACTGACCAACATGGCAAAGCTGTTTTCTGTCACAGACATGACTCATTCCATTGTGTGCAAGCATTTAGGCAACATACATAGAGGATATACACATTTATATTTATATAAGCTTTGTATTTTGAGTATTTTAATTATGAAAGGGGACTGGAAAAAGAGAAAACCAATGTTCAAACCCGAATGTAAGGGTGGACCAGGAGGGCAAAGTCACCTGAAAGTGAACAGTGACAGTGAATATGTCAGACCAACTGTTTGAGAAGCAAAATAATTTGATGTATACCCAGTCATTCATAACGCCATGTAATGAAACAGCGACCAAATCTATCAATCATTCAATCCATCAATCAGCCATTCACTCAACTGAACAACCAATACATCGTCAATCATCCGAATGAATGAATGAATGAATGAATGAATGAACGAATTAACGAATGATTGAATGAATGAATGTACGAATGAACGAACGAACGAGTGACTGAGTTAATGAATAATCGAATGAATTTACTAGTAATTTAACCAACTAATCAATTAACATATTAGTCAATCATTCACAATCAAACAACAAAGAAATCAATCAATCATCTATGTCTTCATCGGTGATTATATATATATAAACTCCTCCTATGGCAAAACGCTTTTGCAACATATTTACATAACTTTCGCACATGATGTTTCAATATAAAACACAACTTTAGTTCTAATGATAGGTGTAGAAGTCAGCTTTTTCAAATATATCACCAAATACATTTCTACGTATTTCACTGTAGCAATCACAAACTACCACGAAATGAGTTTCTGTTTCAGTCTCTGTCTTATTGCAGAATAAACATGTTCGTATATCTATCTGTTCCCCAACATAACGACCGGTCTGAAGCCTTAGAGGTAATATACCACATCTTAGCTGAGCTAAATATAAGCGTTCGCTTTGTAAATAAACATATGTTTCAAGTTGGAAAGTATTTTTAAACAGATTATAAGTTCTTAGTTTTGGGGATTGTTGTTTATTGGAAGTCCATTGGCTGATGAAATAATCTTTTATACGTTGTTCTGCTATATTCATTCTAATAAAAAGTCTGTTGTTGAAATAGTCCTGTAAACATAGTGTGTCCAAGTATGGCTTTTAAGTCAAAGCACCAGTTTTTCTCTCAATACAGTATAATCATGTTTGAAAAACCTGTTTGATTAATCTGTTTTCGTCAATCAATATTAGTCTGTTCCAAAATCGGATAATTGTCAACCACTGTCTAAACATGCTCGGTAGCCATCCAATGTCACCAGTTAATGCTGCACTGAAACGAATCTATCAGCATCTAGGTAATAT
>JASEVX010000160.1:183809-265489 GCA_031761405.1 Serripes groenlandicus
GAATTAAACTTACATATATAATTTGTTAGTTTGTTAGTTTGACAATTAAGTTGAATTAACATTTCGATATTTATTAACATCCTAGAAGTATTAAACAGTCACTGGACTGCAATCTGAAGAAGAAACACGAAGCGTCTGCCTACATTTCTGATCGTTGTAACTGAAGTACTTACACAGCACATGGGTATATAGATTTAACCATTTGTCTCCTGGAACCGATATGTTAACACTTTCGCACATATGGACGCATTTAGACACATCTGCAGCAGACGAATTTTCAAAACATTGTGACTAAAGAAGAAATTACTCAAAACGAGCCATTTCTCCTTTTGCCACAATGTTTTCAACATTTATCAGTAATTATACCTACAATTATATGTGTTTTCATATTTTTAGTAGACATTTTCAAAGTCGTCTGCTGCAGGCTTGCTGTATAAGGGAAATAATTAAGACTTTCCCCACATTGTAGAACCCGTCGAGCCGACTCATTCACGCCGTCTGACCAGGCTATTTACTATTGGCTTCACAACTCAAAAAAGACTCTATCTTGATTTTCCTCAAATTGGCTATGAAAAAACTTTGGTAAAAGCAAAGTTGGGCAAATCCATTTACAAAGGTCATCATTTAAAGGGTTAATGTTTTCAATAAACGTGTGAAACAGATGCATCCAATTGTATAAATTGATAGATTGGTTCCGTCGGTCCATAGAACAGGGTTCGTCATTTGGCACAATATATACCGTCATTAATCATAGCAACCGCCACGTGTCAAAGAGGCACGTGTGGACTGATTAAAGAACGATTACCGAAGGTGCACGTGACTTTAAAAATCTTACGTCTTTCTACATGTGGCTGTACAAAGCTCAATTGTAGCCAAGTTTAACGAGAGCACTTTACGTGAAATGCGGCACAGAAACTAGGCAAAACACACGAGTTTCTGCGGAAATACGTCAAAATATGGCTGTTGACAACCTACTCCAGTCACGAGTATCTGCGGAAATGCGGCACAAAACACACGAGTTTCTGCGGAAATGCGGCACAGAAACTAGGCAAATAACACGAGTATCTGCGGAAATGCGGCACAAAACACACGAGTTTCTGCGGAAATACGTCACAATATGGCTGTTGACAACCTACTCCAGTCACGAGTATCTGCGGAAATGCGGCACAAAACACACGAGTTTCTGCGGAAATGCGGCACAGAAACTAGGCAAATCACACGAGTATCTGCGGAAATGCGGCACAAAACACACGAGTTTCTGCGGAAATACGTCACAATATGGCTAAACCATTGTCCAAGTTGACAACCTACTGCAGTCAGCCCTTTAACTAGAAATATTAAGATCACAAAATACAGCAAGTTGAGATGAATCTTGTGTTTTGACTTGATGGCAGTGAATCTAAATGTGTGTTTGGGTGGTGCTCTGTTGTAACCAACCTTAGAGTATTGGCGACCAGTAAACATCTAGATCAGACTCGTTATTGTTCAACATTTAGACCTAGATGGATTCAATTAATACTTTCCCACATACAACAATTCTGCAGCAGACGACTTTGAAGACGTTTAGACACAAATATGAAAAAGCTCTTATAAATAGATGTGAAAAACATTTGGCAAAAGGAGAAAGTGCTCAATTTGAGTAATTTCTCTTTTTGCCACAATGTTTTAAAAAGTCGTCTGCTGCAGAGGCATCAGAAAGCGTCTATATGTGGGAAGGTGTTAACTTCTGGGAAAAAAACATTATTCATTTGGATCCTTTAGCATGAAAGTGAATGTAATATACTGGGTTGAATATTAAGTAAAGGAGATTGATTGATTGTTTGGTATTTATCGCCGCTGTCAACACTTTTTCAGTTATATCACGGTGGTTCCTGGGTTATTTACCAATACTACTGGTCCATTTATCATGACACCAGTCAGTCAGTCGTAATGCTAACCCCGCCACCCTGAGCACCAAGGAGGGCAGCCATTACGACCATTGTTATAAAATTGGGTATGACCCGGCCAAAGTGCTGCCAGCAAGGGGCTAACAGCAGATCACGAAATACATTAGGACAAGTATTTTTATCACATACACTTTACAGGAAGACCTTGTTATGTCCCGGTAGCTCAGTCCGCGGGCTGTCAATCCAGAGGTTGTGAGTTCAAATCCCGGCTCGGCCAACTTTCTTTCCGACGTTTGACAAAAGTCATTGCGACATGCGTCATTCGTCTTCCACCAATGGGCTAAGTCTATGTGGAAAAGCAGCCAGTTGCTTGGGAAGATTGTTGTGTGGAGTACTGGTGTGCGAAAACCAGGAAACACATGAGTTGGTGAACTGGCCGCCATGATATGACTGAGAAATTGTTAAAAACGACGTTAAACCCCAATCAATCAGTTGTTATGTCCGTAAATTGAATAATATTTTAGTCGAATGCACATATTGTATACACAGAACGATGCGAGTGAATCTTGCATTGGGCCGCGGTATGTGTGTACAACATTAAATGAAGGAACAGCTGAATAGCTTAGTAGAATATTTAATACTGCAAAGATTAACATGAAATGCATGAGTTATATAGAAATATGTTACACTAAAAGGTGTCGCTTTGAGTGGATACACTTTCATTCATGAGTTCATTTGTTAGGACAATATACACAACACTTTTCCCCTTCATATGAAAAGTCATCAATTCAAATTTTGAAATCACAATCATAATACACCTGATGAACTTATGCACATACTGCTTAAATTTGTTCCGATTGTGCTTAGCCAGTAAGTTCCAATGTCCACGATGACCTCAATTAACATAATCATTAGCATTTATAGCGGTACAAAATCCCAACCTCGTCGCCAATTTATTTTGTATGTGTACAACATAAAATGAAGGAGCAACCATATAGCTTAGCAGAATATTTAATACTACAAAGATTAACATGAAATACATGGGCTATATAGAAATATGTTACACTAAGAGGCGTGGCTTTGAGTAGATATACTTTCATTCATGAGTTAATTAATTAAGAAAATATACACAGCACTCTCCCCTTTCAAATGTAAAGTCATCAATTCAAATTCAATTTTAAAATCGGAAGCATAACCCCTGCGTAAATTATGCACATACTGTTTTAATTAGTTCAGTTCATGAATGACACATGAATAAAGAAAGTACATATTGCTGTAATTTTTCTATGCAGGTTACGCGTGATCAAGTCATGTTGACAGCGTAGCAATACACTTAATGTGTTAATCATGTTATATGTATATTTTAAGTTAACATAAAAGCTCTGTTTTCCGGCTTCATATGCCAACAAGTCACCGCATTTTGATAATCGGATCATATGCAATGGTCTAAGTGAACAACTTCAGAAAATGAAATATATAAGAAACACGAGTTATTTTCACTAGACCATAAACTATAAGAGCCTTACATAATATACAAAGAGCAAAGACAAGCGCCTAAGCTCGTCTAAGCTAAGCTATCCTGCAATGGCTTAAAGGAGACAACTTTTGAAAATTGTAATTCATTTTTTGGTCTTGGGGAAACAACCCTAGAAACTGAAATATATCAGAAGCACGAGTTATTTCCCCTAGACCATATATAATCATTAAAATACAAGAACAGGTTTTTCAACATGATTATAGAGTATGCGAGAAAAACTGGTGCTTTGACTTAAAAGCCATACTAGATAAATTATGTTAACAGGACTATTTCAACAACATACTTTTTATTAGAATGAATATAGTAGAACAACGTATAAAAGGTTATTTTCATCAACGACTTCCAATATACAACAATCCGCAAAACTAACAACTTATAATCTGTTTAAAAATACTTTCCAACTTGAAACATATGTTAAGCTGAATTTATTAAAACGCGAACGCTTATATTTAGCTTAGCTAAGATGTGGTATATTACCTCTAAGGATTGAGACCGGTCGTTATATGGGAACAGATAGACGAACATGTGTATTCTGCGATAAGACAGATACTCAAACAGAAACTCATTTCGTGGTAGTTTGTGATTGCTACAGTGAAATACGTAGAAATGTATTTGGTGATATATTTTAATACGTCGACTTCTACACCTATCACTAGAACTGAAGTTGTGTTCTATATTGAAACATCATGTGCGAAAGTTATGTAAATATGTTGCAAAAGAGTTTTGCCATAGGAGGAGTTTTATACATAATCACCGATGAAGACATAGATGATTGATGTATTTATGTAATGTCTGATTGTGAATGATTGACTAATATGTTAATTGATTAGTTGGTTAATTTACAAGTTAATTCATTCGATTATGCATTAACTCAGTCACTCGTTCGTTCGTACATTCGTACATTCATTCATTCAATCATTCGTTAATTCGTTCATTCATTCATTCATTCATTCATTCATTCGTTCATTCATTCATTCATTCATTCATTCATTCATTCATTCATTCATTCATTCATTCATACATTCATTCATTCATTCATTCATTTGTTTATTCATTCATTCATTCATTCGGATGATTGACGATGTATTGGTTGTTCAGTTGAGTGGATGGCTGATTGGTGGATTGAATCATTGATAGATTTGGTTCATTACTTTGTTCATGTTGATAATATATCGTCTACCAGTTTTATTTGAATGCTGTATGTAATGTTACCTTTACTTTTCGTTACGGTAAATGCTTTTCAAACATACATGTTATATTATTCTCACAATTACACAGGTTTCATTTTGCATCCGTGCTACGTCTCCTTTCAAGGAAGGGGCGTAATTAGCGGTTGCACCATTAAAAAAAAATCAAAACATACAGGAAAGGCAGTGAATGGTAATACTACCTATATGAACATGATTCGTTCAATGTTGTGGTTATTTTATATTATAGTATTGGAAGCCGCCAGTAGGCTTCCTGTAGGAATGCTTTGAAATTTAGCACATGGAGATTTTTAGACCTGCCAGGGTGACCACATGTCGGGATTTCTATTTGTCCTTACTAAGTATATTTATTAAGGGTAAATTACTTTTAAAACATCCCTTTTACACTCTATATACTTGTGTGAGTTTTACAAATTAAACAAAAAAGACAAAGGCCGGTATATTCATTTAATGTAAGTACATGTTTAGATTTGTATGCTGTATCTAGTCTAAACAGTTAAATAGAGAACCATTCTTTTGAATTGGTTACCTGCCTCATAATCTTTATCATTTCAATAGTATCTCAAACCGGGAACCATCAAATGTAGCTAAATGTAGTCTGGTTTCTTACATCCTATGATATATTACGCAGTAGTTAGAGGAAGAAGCCAGGGCCCGTATTCACCAAACTTTTCAATTTAGGTGTTTGACTAAATCTAAATCTAAATATTTAGTCCACTTTTTGGATTCCCGGCGTTTTAGATGTAGTCCGTATTCACCAACGCGTTTAAGGCCGCGCATTGACTCTTGTTCCCGAATAAAGTTAGAAGCTAAAACAAAAAACAGTACCATTCATCTATAGTCTATTTATAGATTTTCATTTTATCGTTTTTTCACATAGATGACATCTCAATTTTCAATCATCCTAACTATTCATTTGCTTTGTTTTTGATAATCTGACTTTCATGTTCAGTATAATATCTTCCTATTTTACTATGTTGCGTGACGAAAACATCGTCTGTCGATCTTCTAATAGTTGATTTTTGTCGTTTTCTATCATCTTTCATTTTCATTCATTTATGCATGTTGTTTTTCGCAAATATCGCTGAAAGTTTCGTCTATGATTGCACATACTTTATTCAAAGTTAACTTTGAGTACAATTGTCATCGCACAATGTAGACATGAAAAGATTTAAACCACAAAAATATCTGTTTCAAGACAAATTACGCCGTCTAGTTGATTCGTTCTTTCATGAATATCGCGGTAAACACGATGTCGGTGTATTTTGCTTAGCCGACAACATGTTTGATCACGGATGCAATGTGAACTTCAAGAAAACTTTAAGAAAACTTAATAATGAAATATTCTGGTTCTTACAAACAAAGTGTGATCAGATTTAACTGAACTGTATTTCATACAGACACTTTTAGGCAACTCTACAGTAAGTATGTTTCGAAAACATTGTGGCAAAAGTAGAATTGTTTTCAACTTCATTCAATTATAATTATGATTGTTCTTTCAATTATAGAGAGTGTCCTTAATTTTGAATACCGGTAAATGCTTTGAAAGACATTTGTTGCAGAATTGTTGTATGTGGGAAAGGGTTAACAAAATAGTGTCTTAAAATGTTCTATATATGTTATTTTAAATATCTTCGCTCTGCGTCAAACATTCGTCTTGTTGTAGTTATAAAATCCACTCAATTTACACGGACGATTGGGTTATACCGATTTTCCTTTATTGTTCTATTAAAATGCATCGTTAGAATCCTTATATGTTAAAGCACGTTGCTTTCAAAAGTACACCATACATCCTAAAGTTTTTAGCAACTCTTAACTATTGATATCTTCGTTCGGGGATGCAATAACTACATATTGTACAAGTTGTAACTTCTGCCTGCTCGAACGAAACCATCGATAGAAGTATAGATGTGTATATATGTATATATGTATATAGACTCCATGAACCACAAATTTATAAGAATACATGAACTTACGTACATAAACATTACCTTTATATATTGACATGTAGGCCTACGGGGCCGGGTGTTTTTACAACAAACGTTGTATTATGTTTTTATATAGTAAAGGATTTACTTACTTACTTTACTTACTTATGCACATCTGCTTTTTAGATAGTTTCTGCTTAACACTCCTCCTGGTGTACAATGGATTTTAGCCCTTTTTTTATGAAATTAACACACATACACGTCATATCAAAATCACAATTGCCTAACAATGATAAATATATTGAGAGTCCAATCCTACTATCAAAGCAGAAATTAAACCCTGTGTTATCTACATTTTCTTCAGCGTGATATAACTGAAGTTTGTTAAAAGCGACGTAAAACATCATACAAACGAATTAATCAATTTCTTTAAGTGTTTAACAACGCATAGGTGAAAAGCTATTAATGCATTGTTTTTGAAATCATTTAAAATCGCAGCATGTTTAAGGAGTAGTCTAGAGTTTTATGCAGCGGTGTTGTTATTATTATAATATATTTATATTTATAAAGAAAAGGCTGCCTAGCCCAGGAACCGAATCCTGGTCTCCAGCGTGACATGCCAATATGTTAACCGTTAAACGTTAGGCGGACTTCGTCAATGCATTGACTTAATTTATAAAATGATTAAAAATCGATAAACAAGATAGAGAATTATTTATAATCATTCAAATAATTTGATTCTCTATTGTGTTAATTTTATCACTGGAACTTGACTCATTCCGTCTTCTGTGGTTTATTTCGGTTGAGAATCTGATGTATTTACGCATGATTAACCTTACCGCTGAAAAGTATTCGAAAGGATTTTTGGAAATTCCGTCGCCTAGGCTAACTTACACATTTACCGTTTATGTTATATTTTGTCAACTATTTATTTTGTCATCTTTTCAATAATTAGATTGTTTGAGTATATAAGATATATTAACATTGTGATTCGTTTATCTGAACTTGTTTTTGAGTCGGATTCGAAAAGTTGCCTTTATTCAACTCGATTTACATTATTTATGAATCACCCATGAACAAGTATGTTGAAACTTGAAAGCGTAGAAATACATTTTAATTTTCAATTGTGTAATTCATATAATTTAAAAGCAAATTACTTTAGAGATCTTTCTATTGCTTAAGTGATACCAAATCAAATCAATTTTCCGGGCGATATCCTACCAAGTTACCGCATCTTGAGTTTTAGACAGGAACTAGTTGGCTGTACGAAAGGACCGACATGGGTTGGCAAAAGTACATTCTTTTTTTAATAAAATATTCCATAGATCATCCGCTTTCATTGACATTATATACGATCTGTAACTACCAAGACATCTCTCTCAACCCGAGCTGGTCTTCAGAAACGAAGAGCTGATATAGAAAGACAGATGTGAAGTAATTCAATGCCGATATTGTAAAACACTAGTCTAGTTTCAAGTCTCAAACTGATGAGAGATTTCGGAGTTCGCCTACTATATCATTGGCTCTAACGAGCCCCTTACCAAAAAGGAAGGGATGTTCTGCGTGTTTTATATTTAAATCTCTCCAAATCTGTCCACTCAACAATGAGGTAAGGTTTCACAACCACAACCCATAATGCTACAATGGTCGCCTATGTAAAATGAATTGCTTCCCTTTGACCTAAAAAAGCCTTCATTTTTAGTAGATTTTCACCCTTTTTGCTCATAATAAACTTTTTTCAGTGAATGCTCATCAACCACTGCCCTCATGAATTATTCCCCCAAATTTGTAATTAAAGTTCAACGTTCGATTGAAAAAACTCTCTAGGACTTCAGAGGTAAAGCCGGAATGCCTGGAGTGGTTTAGATGCACTTGCAGGGAAGGCTATCCTGTCAAAAGGCTGACTTGGCCAAGTGGTAAATGTACACAGAGCCGGGTTCAGCGGCTGCGATGATGCTGAGCACTGGAACTGAACTGGCATAGATTGACAGGCATGGAAATCCCATGGATGTCAGTCACCTCTGCCACAATAAGCTATGCATTAGGGAAAGGCATCTTACAATTGAACCGCATCATGTCAACACGGGTAGACGCCAGTGTGTGGCCAGGGGGTCCTGCCTTGGGTACGAGCCTGTATGTTTGGCCTATAGGTGAATTTGTTGTTGTTAATCTTCTTCTCGTGAATCATGATCTGTATTGTCACCGCTTCGTCGGGAGTGTGGCACATGTATGTTCTTTGACCGCCGAGTTTTCCTTAGACTCCTTGTCAATTCATTGTTTACATATTTTTCTGCTACCGATGCAAATTGAACAAACGCTGTCGTCGTAGCTTGCGCTTCATTTTGAATGTCATTGACTTTTCCCTCTTGTTTTTTCATTTCAGAGTCACGTTGAAAAGAGACTAGCTGAATGTCAGCATTACTTCCTGGTAGAATAGGACAACCATCAGCAGAACACAGTTTGCGCAAGGAATTTCCGGGGATATTATTGACGGAAATTTTCTTGAAAAAGTCTTGTCTTTAGGTAAAGAACGTTTTATAGCTCTATTTGTGCCAACAACGTTTTGTGAGCTAATATTAAGTCTGGTTAGATTTACTATGTAATCTGCAAGGCGTTATTCGATAATTTCCAGTAACACTTTCTCACTGTCTTTTATTCGTACATTTATTTGGAATGAGCTTGAGAGGAAAACACTGTTTGAAAGCCAGTTGTCGTTCTTTCTTCTTTTGCACACAGCAGAATTGATCTTGCACAAACTGTGATTCCCCGCGTAGCATTGCTTGATAGTAGACATTATGTCCCGTGTCGCTTCCAGGATCTTTGGTTGCACATGACGACGTATCTTGATTATTCATTGACATCTCTGGCTCATGTCTAAGGCAAACCTGTTTTGGAGGTATTGGCGGTATGCTTTGGTTTTCCCCGGCATGATTGCTGTAACACTTGATGACCCTTTTATACATTGTCTATGGTTTGCACTGAGATGGCGTGTGTCCAGTTTCTGATTAATTGGAGCGGTCTTTGGTAAAGTTGATTTGCCACTTCAAAAGATTTGCCCCCCCCCCCACCCAATTTTACCACCAGCCAAAAGGTGAACTAAACTTGAGACCCCCCCCCCCCCCCCCCCCCTCCAATTGGGGTTTGGGTCAGTGCTATATTCAAGCCCAGGTTTGCCATGGCCATCTTTCGACCTCTTCTCTTCGTTGCTGAACACACCTCGGTGTAAAGTTTGAACATTTTTGCAGTGTACGTACATGTGACACAGGTCATCCTATCCCGCCAAACGAAACCTCTTCTCTCTTCCTTTGTTTTGTCGAATTTAAGACTACCTCGACAGTTGGGAAAGCTGCTTCTATGCTCCAAATAGACTGTGTTGAACATTACCAACAGTTTTGCCACATGAAAAACTTTGTAGCAGTCATGCTGCAGACTGAAATTAGGTATATAAAAAAAAATTAAATCCAAAATTGGGGCCGGTTCTCCCACGAAAACATCTCTGCAGCAGGAAATTGTGGGAAAAAGAAGAATTGCTCATACTCTGCAATGTTTGGTCTCTCTCGAAGTTAAACTGTCACATGCATGTAATGTAGTTTGCTGTCTTTTCTGTAGGTTTTTGTTTACTTTGAAAGTGTATGATTGTTAAGTTAGTTAAACGAAAACAACTACCCTCCAAAAGAAACTCTTGAAGAGAAAATATAAGCTATGTTTGCATAAGTATGCAAGAGTTTTCTCCCTTTGACTGTACTATTGGGGAATGAAAGCATTTCAGTTTCCTTTATATTGACAAAACACAAATTAATAACATATTTGTCCATTTAATATAGTTAAATGTCCCTACTATATATGTGAAAGGTGCTTTAGAATGTATTCTCACCTTGACGTGCATGTGTTTTGGCTACCTGTTATCTTGTATCGGGGCTGTTTTCGTCTAGGACGCAGAATCATGAAATCCGACTTCTGGTCATCTGAAGATGATGTTGACGCCATGACGTTATGAATGACTGGATCTACATCAATTAATTCTGCTTCTTCAACAGTTGGTCTGACATATTCATTGTCTCTGTTCACTTTCAGGTGACTTTGCCCTCCTGGTCCACCCTTGAATTCGGGTTTGAACATTGCTTTTCTCTTTTTCCGGTCACCTTTCATAATTAAAATCCTCAAAATACAAAGCTTATATAAATATAAATGTGTATATCCTCTATGTATGTTGCCTAAATGCTTGCACACAATGGAACGAGACATGTCTGTGACAGAAAACAGCTTTGCCATGTTGGTCAGTTGGTGTCTACTTATCTTGATGCATAAATCTTTGGATCCTTCATGAATTACTACTCAGAGACCTGGACTTTGTTTCCTGTAAAATAAAAGAGATGGGGGTGTGGGAGAAGGTATATATTTTGGGATCAGTTCATTGAAACAGTGTTGCTAACATTTGGAATAGAATTGTCCCAGAATGGCCTGTTTAAAGGGCCTTATTGAAGAAAAACACTTATTTCTTACCAAAAAAAAAAGGTTATGTAAATGAAATGTAATCAAAATCACTAAATTTGCTTTGTAATTACATTATTCGTCATTTGACATGTTAAATATACTATAACAGACTAAAACTATAAAAAAAACAGTAAAGTTTGGTATTATGAGCTACTTTTTAAGGATTAAACGTTTTCATTTTTAGCTCGACTTTTCAAAGAAAAGGCTAGCCATATTATTCGCCACGGCGTCATCGTCGACGTCGGCGTTGGTGTCACACCTTGTTTAAGGTTTTTGTACCAATTCGCTTTTTTGTCAAAACCATTACAGATATTACTTTGAAACTTACAACACTTATTCACCATTTTTACTTCCATCAACAGACAAGAGTACATAACTCTGTCGTGGTTTCTGTAAGAATTATGGACCCTTTTTTACTTAGTTTAAACTTATTTATTTTAAATCGATTGCGAAACAAGCTTTAAGCTTATATTAATCACGCTCGATGTCTGCTTCCTGGATACTTAACCAGTACTCGCGCCGATTGTGGGGAAAAATCCCAAAGTCAGGACCCGCTCATCACGGGACTCGAACCAGGGACCTTTGATGTGAGAGGCCGACGCTCTACCTCTGCACCACTGTCTTCCACTTTTTTACTTAGAATTTTGTTTTGCACCAATTTACTTTTTCTCAAAACCATTACAGATATTGCTTTGAACCTTGTTCACCATCATTAACTCCATCAACAGACAAGAGTACATAACTCTGTCAAGATTTTTGTAAGAATTATGACCCTTTTTTCAAATCCATTACAGATATTGCTTTGAAACTTACAACACCTTTTCACCATCATTACTTCCAGCAACAGACAATATATCATAACTCTATCAATGTTTTTGCAAGAATTATGGCCATTTTTCGCCTAAGAATGTTGGTTAAGTCTTCATACCACCCAATTTTTTTTCAAAACCATTAGTGATTTAGCTTATAAACTTACAATACTTATTTATCATCATTACCTCCATCAACAGACAAGGGTACATCATTCTGTCAATTTTTGTTTAAGAATTATGGCCTTTTTACGATTTATAATTTTGGTAAAATTCAGTAAAGGTTTTTGTAAGAATTATGACTATTTTTTTACTTATAAAGTGCTTATAAATAATATGATAAAGTACTTGGTTATGTTTTCTCTATCACCCAAAAAAGTTTTGTTTTATTGAAAAGCACAAAAAAGACGAGCACAGCTCTTGTTTCTAAAGGGAGAAAATGCTATAGCAAGTATATAGCATAGTTCTATATTGATAGGGTTAAGGGAAACGGCTACTTTTCCATAACCGTTTGACCAAATTTATTGAAACTTTGTATGTAAGTCCACTATAGACTACCATATATGTAAAAAAATATGCCGTTTAGCGAAAACCAGAATTCCTTTATGTCAAAGGGAAGTAAATAAGATCGGCTTGCGGGACAAAAAATTTTGTCCAAATATGTAAGACTGAAATTGTCACCCATTGGACAAAAATGATTTTGCTGAATTCTTTTTTTGAAAACTATATTATCCTGTGAGTGATTTGTAACCAAACCCCGGTTTGCTTTGGATTGTATTGACACCTTCAGAGTGATTTTAAGAACATCCTGTATTTTTTGAAATTTAAAGTGAAATTCAGTGTGAGATAAGGGTGACCTTTCATTTGACGTCATAGCTAACACAATTGGTGGGATGAGCCCTGAGTTTCTGGTGCTGTAATGGTAGATATAAGAATGGTATTTGATTTAATACAGGTTTGTGGCTTCATTGAGATGTTGGGAAAGAACCACAATCCATAATGTTACAATGGTCCCCTATGTAAAATGAATTGCTTCCCTTTGACGAAATCCAGCAGAACTTAGTCCAACAGATCTATTAATATATCCAGGTAACATAATTGCCTTAAATAGAACATGACAGCACGAAATTTCACGAATAAGTCCAAACTGTCTATTTATAGATCAGTAAATCTTAACTTTAATTTACGTTTTACCTTTGTAATGCATATTTTGCTAAACAGGAAGTGTTCGCCCCTTAAAACCGACGAAATCATTGCTTTAATTACTTGTAACAAACATGAACTCATCTAAATGGATTTCAATTAAAATGTGATGTCAATGAATGACATGTTTCTATTTTAACCCGGAAATAAATTGAAGGTAAGCCATTTTTACATGCACCATGTTATCGACAATAAAATTGGTTTTATATATGAAGGGTCCTCTACGAAAAGGAGCCGTAAAGCATTTGCGACCAGTGTAGATCGAAAACAATCAGCGCATCCGCGCAGTCTGATCTGTCTCTGGGCCCTGGTAGTCTCAATATATAGCCGTTACATATTTCATTGTAACGTCTCAAGTCCATCGTGATTTTTATGTGAGTAATGGGTGGGTGGGGTACCCCGGTCTTTCAATCATACTAGTTTTCGTCTATATTCAAGTAAAACACCCAATAACATATTCTCAAACTGATCTTTTATCATTTACCTGCCTTCTTATTCCATGAAGAACTGGGTATGACCTTGTATGACATTACATTCTTTAAATATGTACTTCATTCATGCATACCACTTACAGACGGCCGCCATCTTACTTGATTACTCACTGCGAGAGTTACGCGAGATTTATTGGAAAAAAAATGACTGTACAATATGTGGCACGTACGCGTATTTTTAGATTGACCGAGTAATACGAAACCTCAACGTTATGACGAATGCAGAAGGTTTGTTTGAATTGTAAGCTTTATAGAACGTTTGTGATTTAAACATTTAAAATAATATGTTAATAGGCAAAGCCTAGGTCGTGTGAAAGCAAGAACAATTAATTAATCACTGTCAGTCCCACAACAAGAAACAAATTAATAGGCAAATTTTAGAAAGTTACCAAACAGAATTTGAAAAACATATTGAAAAAACCCAAACTTATCATGCATTTAAGTTTAATTAATTTGTACATATCTGTTTTATTATTAGGTCAGAATTGTAACAGACTGTAAGATTTCCAAGGATGTTGATGGAAAACAACACTAGTGACTAGAAGGCATTGCAGAATGTTCTGATATATTTTTACAAATGCTAGTTATTTGTAAACTGGTAATACATATAATTGGAAACTGACTCTTACCATGGTTGATTGAATGACTTGAGCTTAACATTACTTTCGATGGTACTTCAGTTCACCTAACATTTTCTCCTGGCTTTCTAGAATACTCCACACAACAATCTTCCAAGGCACATGGCTAACTTTACATGATCTGGCTGAATGTTTTTAAGATGAAAACACTATGCATACAGACTGAGAAAACTGTAATTTTTGACAAATATTTTCAAAAGTCCCATTTATAATGATGTATGTTGGAAAGGGTAAAGTTTAGCCCCTTGCCTAATGTAAATTACTTGATTTCTGTGACTAATCTGAATACATTGTCAGAATGGTGTAATTGATCCAAAATGAACATATCCAAAATGAACAATATATGTTCCTATTCCACAACATTTGCCTTTGAATCCCTATCTCCTTTTCTGGTTTTTAATTTGTAAAACATGAAACAGCATCAGGTTATTTGTTAACAAGTTCCAGACTTAGAGTCTGAACAACTGATTATGTATGTATATATGTATATGAAATATGTCGTTTGAAAAAAAAGTGGATAGTGAAAGATCTTATCAGACCTTGAACATGTACAGATTCTCAGAATTATCAGTGATGATAACTTTTCCTTTTTTTAATTGTTATTGCGCAATTATAAAAGCTTTTGAAAAAGGTACAGGGAGTAAACTATTTTTTACTAGAAGCCAGGATAAAAATGTAATAAGTTTTTAAGTACTCCCCACAACATCATTGTTTCATGTATAAATTGTTAAGTTTAGTTGCTTCTTTCAAATCATGTACCTGCTGAGATTTTATAAATTACATAGAAAACAGAAAAGATGTACATTTCGGTGGTATTTCGGTTATATCAGAGGACAGAACACTTATGTGAGTTCTCTGGGTGACTTATAACTGACATTAATTATGATTTATAATATAGCCTTTTCTGTTGAAAAGCAGTTCTATGACATCATTGGTTGTTGTGCTCCCAAGTATGAAAATAGTGCTGTCAATAGATGTTGAATCTTTTGTAAATGTGGTTTGAATACATACATGCAGAGTATTTAAAATAACCTAGTGGAAATATTGTTGAAATTCTTAGTAACAATGTTGTCCAATCTGATCAATTAACAAAGTTTGGATAAAAAAAATGAAATTCAGCCTGTTGAAAGAAAAGTAATGTGTTTTACTGATAGCCCACATATGACATCATTTCTTTAAAACAATCATGACTCATTTGAGTTTGATCAATAAACATATTTTGGTAAAAAAAAAGATGAATCTACTAGAAATGCAGCCTGTTGAAAGAAAAGTAATGTGTTTTATTGATAGCTCACATATGACATCATTCCTTTAAAACAATGGACTCATTTGAGTTTGATCAATAAACACATTTTGGATAAAAAAAAAGGTGAAACTACTAGAAATTCAGCCTGTTGAATGAAAAGTTATGTGTTTTACTGATAGTCCACATATGACATCATTTCTTTAAATCAATTAATGGATTCATTTGAAGGCATGAACATTTTTTCCTCTCTTTCAGGGTTGAGGATATATGGCTTAAGACATTTACTATGTATAACCCAAAACCAGGGTGAACTGATTCTGGTCATACTTTCATGATTTGACAAATGCTAGGTCATAGACATAAACTGTTAAACTGTACAATGTAAAAAAAAAAAAAGTATATTGAAGGCAAATAATTTGATTGAAGTTTTGTTTGTTTACTACATTTACTTCAATATATTAATAAAGGTCTTAAAGTAAATACAACTAGACAGTCGAAGATATGATAGTTTAGCTATTTTCTTGAGTGGGGTCAACATTTGACAAGACGGCTCCGGCTTCAAATGACAGATACAGACAAAAACAATACACACTATGTGACGTGACGCGATGTGACGTAAGCATCGTGGAACAGATACAGACAAAAACAATACACACGATGTGACGTCACGCGATTTGACGAAAGCATCGTGGAACGGTTCTCAACAGATACTAACAAATAATTTAGAAATGAAGTTATATTTTTAAGCAAATTATTGATATAATAAATATCCTACCTTGAAATGAAGCTATGTCGATACAGAAACAGAATCGTTCGTCCTTTTCAGTTTAAATAATATCCGAGGCCAGTGTAACGAACGATAACTTCCGTTGAAATATTTACAATCATTTTCAAGTGTTAATTGCTTCTCTATATTGCCAAGATATAAAATCCATGAAATAACTATGACAGGTACAAAAGAATAGTCGACTTACCCTTCATAAAGTCCTTGCAGTGAATGAAATCCATTTGTGACGAGTCAAACTATCTTTTCCTACCATTCCTGTCGTTTTCCTTTTGTTAACTATTTATTACTTGCCTGACAATGACGTTACTTTCGTTGCAATGACGTCACATTTGGATGTGTTTACTTCCGGTTGAGAAAATATCATTTTAAAAATAGAAAACGAGTGCAATTACACGCAAATTATCACCTGTCAGATTCCCTGTTTTCTTTTCTTTATCGAGAAGGAATTTAATTTAATTTTTCTCTCTAGTTCTTAGTATTTTTTTATTTGTCAATTTTTTTTCAATAACCCATGAAGCTTTCTGAAATGAAACTGGAAAAATCCATGGGGGCCGCCATTTTGGATATGTATAAAAAGCAGACGTAAAACACAGATTGAAAATTATTGTCGGCTTTTTAATATCAAAAATTAAAATCGGTATTTTGGGTATGTATAAAATGAGCAGAAAAACACGGATTGAAAATTATTGTCGTCTTTTTAATCATTTTTTTTAAAATCGATATTTAAGATCATTAAAGTGTTGTGTTATGTGGGAATTAACATTTGTACGAAAAGTTAAAAATAAATGGAAATCTGTAAGAAATATGTTTTCCCGTTCGTCAAAAAAACCGACAGCATTAGCCTTCTACGCCCGAAACTAAATTTTGACTGTATAGTAGCCAAAGAAGGACGTGACGTCATTTACGTTACACTTCATCTTGGCGTAACGTCAATTGAGTGACGTCGTTTCCCGCAAAAAAAGTGATATCAACATGAAAGACCCCAAATTCCTATACATGAGCTATTGACTCACTCATTCAAAGTATAATTATTTATCAAACATTGTGGCAAAAGGATAACTTTCTCATAAGGAGCAATTGTTCTTGTGGCGACAATCTTTTCCTAAATCGTCTGCTGCATAGGCCTCCGAAACCGTCTCTAATAGGGAAAGGGTTTAGCAGAAATGTGACCCTTTACATAATTTGTTCCAGTCATATTGACTGGTTGAAAAGCGCAGTCGCCAGGTGGCATCAGAAAAGGGCTGATCTATTTGCTTCTTTACCATAATGCAGGTGATCGATTAAGGGTCATCTTGGCCCTCATGTTTTAACCACGTTCATTATGAATGTATTCCTTGATTTTCTGAAAGTCTTTACTTTATTATTTTCTGTTCAAATAATAGACAACAGCAATACGAATTCCAAATATGTTTTGATAATGCAAGAAACATGACATTAACATCATTATTGTCTAGTCAATGACTTATAAATTCTTTTTTATGGCCAAAGTATGCTCTTTAATTTTTGTTTATAATTATCTTGCGTTTTTTTTTTCGTAAATAGGTAGCACCTATAGATATATTAGGTTACGGTAATTTGTCCGTCCAGTCACTCTCTATTACATAGGCGCTCTACATTCATGTATGGTGAGTGTAAGGAACGACAACTCTGCGAAGGAGATTGCCGTCCAGTAAGACTGGAAGCAAAATGGCCGAAAAAAAGTGCTATGGGGTTGAGATTTGATATGTGAAAAACAGTAAGATTGTACTGAATTCTCGTTGTTTTGATCTTGTATGATGTGTTCGTACGGGTAACCCATAGGCGTGCTTCGCTCGAGCCTTCGGCTCGAGCATTCACACGTATTAATGACCTTCTTTAGCAGGATACGTGGTTAAAAACGGTTGTTTCAAAATTACATTTGAGCGGCGCTCGAGAGAAAATATCTAATTAAGCCCTATTTTTTTAAGGGCAATTTCTTATTTTTCTGCAATAATTTCTTCCGATATCCAAATGATTATCAGAGAATTCTAGAAGTTATTTTCCTTGTGTTATTTTAAATCAGACGGCTCTTAAAAGGGCACATATGGAAAATGAAGATAGTCCGTGTTTCCTGCATTTGGCAGAGACATGTGTATCAGAAAACTTAGAAATGATATTGTAGACATACTTTACCATTGCGTATTCCAAACTGAACAATTTAAGAGTCTTTCAAAAAAACATATACCGATTGATTGGGCGGTAGAGGGAAATACTGCCAAAACAAGTGTGAAGAAATAATTAAATGCATGTTATTTTAATAAATCACATTCTAGTTGTCTCGATTATCCATTTTCGAAGAGCAATTTTTAAACATGTCTGAAACATTCGAATGCAAAAGGCTATAAAATACACAACATATCTTTAATTTTCTCAAAATACAAAGAGGACGTTAATAATGAAAATCATTTGATAGCAAACACCAGCATACATCATTCGTATCCGTTGGGCAGTGTATACTTACCTTAACGAAGATATGTGTCTATCTATTTTCGAGTGTAGTGAACCGATTGATGTATGAGTTAGTACGCGGTCAATTTATTTTCACAACACACAGACAACTTGCCTTATTTTTATGTTTCTATTTAACCCTTTCTCATATACAGCAAATCTGCAACAGACACTTTCGAAAGCATAATGCATGATGAGGAAACTTCTAACACTTTCCCACATACAGACGCTTTCTGACGCCTCCGCAGCCGACGACTTATGAAACCATTGTGACAAAAGGAGAACTCGCTCATGATGATGTTTTCAACTCTTTTCAATTATTATACTTTCATTTGCAAAGTTTTCATATTGTTGTTATATGTGGGAAAGGGTCAAGGAAAACGAGCAATTGCTCAATGTGAAAATGTTATGCATTTCCCACAATGTGTTCAAACATCGCCTGCTGCATATGGGTCAAAGTCGTCTGCATCACGGAATTGTTTAAGAATGTAATTTCTTATCTTTTTGAGAATACCAATGTCGGTGCGACATTACTTTGATAAGTAAACATAACCTTCTATTCGTAATATTGAACAGGGACGAACAGGTTGAGTTACACACAATCTTAATCTTAACACATACTCTGCTGTCTACAACATTTGGTCCTGGTTAGTTGACACTATGGAACTGACAGCATACAGAGGAAGACAAAAGAGTCCACGCACCAGAATGATTGAAATGTTTCACAGTTCAACCGATCAGAAAACAACGGACTGGATCATTCAAGAATTCACTTCTACTACGTCCATCATTTGCGTTTTGGTATCTACGATAGCGTTCGGCATGGGGGTTAATACCCCTGATGTTTAAGTTGTCATACATTATGGGGCACCGGAAAGTGTTCTTTCCTATTGGCAGGAAGTTGGGCGAGGTGAAGAGAAGGGCAGAATTGTGTGGCTGCAATGTATCCATACGGCTGATCGCTCTTAAAGACAATCACGGAGGATTCAGTTAGAGAACTAGTTCATTCAAAAAAATGATTTAGAGAGACGGCTTTACTGTATCTTCTGACGGACCACATGGACAAAGCAGAAATAAAAAAAGTCAGAGGCCTGTTTGCCAAAGGATTGTTCCGTGTGCCAGTGCACGGCATGTAAATGCTGTTGTGTATGCAAATCATCTTGTGAATGCGTTGGAAGGATAACAGTTGCCGATTTATTTTTTAGCTGAAGTTAAAATACATGTTTTTATGTCTAAAATACATTTTTTACCAGTCATTTATTAAATGATATATAATCACAATACCCTTAATTCATCCAGAAAAAAAAAATATATCTCGCCTAGCGTATTCCTCACGTCTGTGTGTTATACATGGTCGCCGGCAATTGCCGGGCTATTTTCATTTTCTAAATTTATTTCTTTGTCTGTTAAAGCTTTCACTTTAACATGTTATTTTCATTCAGTTAATCACATTAACTTCTTATTAAATTCAATTGTGTTAATTATTGTTTGTGTTTAAGTTGTGTTTTGTATTCACAACTAGCTGAGAATCACGGGTGGTTACCCCACCCACTATTTCATTTGCGTGTCGGGTTTATTAATGGCCGTGCATTCTATCAACGGTTAGTTATCTCCCGACCCTGTTGTTAGCGATAATATAGTATCATCTCTTTTGTATTACTTCGTATATATATATGTCTATGTAATTACACTTAACAATTTTGAAAAATATTTGAAAAATTATTTTCATTGAAATACGTTCCGTGAACGACGGGTAGAGTAAAAAAATAAAAAATAGAAAAAAATATTTTTTGTTGAATTCCATAAATTGTTTGTTGCATTTATATATGTCGATGTCAAGGGTGATCAGAGGCATGGCACATGCGGTAATTTATGGTCTTATGGGACTCGCATCCTTCCTGCATTGCGTGCACTAAATGTACAAAGGATTTACCCTGTGAGTACTGCTCGTTCTGGTCTGATGCCGTTTAAAAACAGGCTGGTTCGAGGAAGACTCACAAAAGCCGGAAGACCAAGAAAAGCCCAATAAAGGTTTCTCTTAGCTCTACGAGTGAAGCGGAGTTTGAAGGGTTTTCACAATCGGACTCCACGACCGTTTTGAGTGAGCAGAAGGTCAGAGCTACATGTACTATGTCACTCATCACAACCGCTCCTCCCTCAGCTTCGACTGGTACTTCGAGGGACACGGAGGAACGGATGGCAGCGTCGGGTGTCGTTTTTTCCGAACGGCCTTATCCGACGATAGGTGTTAGTGCTGAACCTTCGTTGGACGCCTTAGGACATTCAAAGGGAAACCTAATTGATTGGCCTCTTATAACACCACGCTCTGCGGTTAGGCATTCTTCGTAATCCCACAGAGTTTCAAATTACATTGTCCCCGGACAGAATTTGGAGACCGGTGATAAAGCAGCTGAAAAACCGCCTATCGCTAGTCAACAGGGAAATGCTTCCGAGCAAAACTCTTATGACATCGGGTACCATGCAACCGGGCAGTCATTTCGCCGTTGCGCGACCAGTCACCGAAAGGCAACCAGGCAGTCATGTAGAAATGACGCGACCGGTCACCGGTCAGTCATTTAACTATGACGCGACGGGCAACCGGTCAGTCAGTTTAGCATGATTCAGCCGGGCACCGCACAATCATTTAACAATGACATTGGACATTTATTTAACAAGGAATGAACCAATCAACCGATCAGTCGTGCATCCATGACGCGACCGGTCATCAGTCAACCGGGTACCGGGCAACCGGGTTCAGTGCTTCTCGACCGTATTGATACGAGTTATCATTCGTTCGCCGCACAAACCGACTATATGTATATGCAAACACTGGTCATTATGTATCAGGTTCAACTATCCAACCTCCTAACTGCGGTTATCGGGAGTGCAAGTCAGAGAAGTCTTACAGTTCTCCTAGGGGAACAGTGTACTACAGTAGAGAGTACACACCACCCCGACACCAAACTCCGTTACAGAAGGTGAAACGGGTCTATGATAGGCAGGATAATCAAACATACCTGGATCAGCAAATTCCAAATTATGAGAATTTACGGCTCCCGGAAGGACACCTCTCGAGGAGGCAGTCCTTGGAAAGGCAAACCTCCGGTCGGAATAGTTCAGTATATTCCGTGAATGGGGAAGTCGAGACCGTCCCATAAGGTAAGTTCGGCCACGACGATCGATCCTGTGCGACCTCTCTCTGCAGCGGGGAGAAAGTCCAGTTCACACGATCGACACCAGAACTTGGAGTCGGAAGAATCCATGTCTGAGTCGGAAGTTGATCTACCGGTTGAAAGACCGGTTAGAGACAATCTTCCACCTCTTCGTCTGACGAAGAGGGGGATATCAGTAGCCTACAGGTAACGAGCCGGCTGTAGAACGTTGGTCTCTACAGCAGGCCATTGATGAAGTATTTAGGGTAGTACCTAGTACGTTATGCCCTAATGTTGACGCTCCCCATCGTCGCAAAAACCTATCGAGTTTGGAAGAATTTAATGCGGAGACAACACCACCACAGCAGTTACTTCCACAGGCAAACAACTTGGGAAGGTTGTTAGACCAACTTCAGTCCACCAGATCTTTGGTCACTATTGAACAAGGCTGGTCCGTTCCACTGGCCATTTCTAAGGAATGGGTATCTCCGAAAGCTTATGTAGCGTCTAGGAGTACTTTCCGGTTAAAGTACCAACCTTAGACGTCGATGCGTCCACACTGGGACTGACTGCACCCACTTCAATAACAGTTAGTGCTAAACTAATGGAGAGATGGGAGGCCAGAGCGCGACTGGGAGTCATGGGGGTCATCCCATGACGAGCACTTTACAATAGCTCTGGCCCTGTTACTGTCAGAAAGAGGAGAATATCTCTAGCATAATTCTAGAGCCATTTGATACGGGCAATCGGCATCTGATGGCTCTCTGAACTTGCAGAACGCCACAGAAATGCTGTTCGTGAGGAGAGATGCGACGCTCGTCAAATCTTCACCGTTGCTACAAAATAGCAAGGACAGTCTGAGAGCTGCTCCTTTAGCCTCTAACCTTCCCTTTGGTCTAGGTAGGCTCCACATGCGGCCCCTTCAGTATCTTTTTCTGTCCCGGTGGCGTCCATCTGTGGACTCACTGGAACAGGAGATAGCTCTGATGGATTTTTTCAAGACACACCTTCTCTGGTGGCTAAATCCAGCAATCTATCTACAAGGGATGCCCTTGATCTCATCACCTCCGGATCTGTACCTTTTTACAAATGCCAGTGTTGTGGGTTGGGGATGTGGTCAGCGGAGGAACGTTGTTCATAATCAACTTAGAGTTGAGGGCAGTCCTGCTAGCTCTCAAACAGTTCTCTGCATCCGTTGCGAACACAACTGTTTTCTTGTCGACGGACAACACTACTGTTGTGTCCTACATTTGCAGGCAATGAGGAACGCACTCCCATCTACTCTGTCTAGAGACATGGAAGTTACTCCTTTGGTGCCAGGCGACGTCGTTAGTAATAATAGTAAAACACGTCCCCGGTCATTTGAATGTCTTAGCGGACAATCTGTCCCGCCAAAACAACATTCATCCGGCGGAATGGACATTGAATCAGAGTGTAGTAAACTCTGTATTCATGCGGATCGGGACACCCCTGGTGGATCTCTTCGCCATCAGAGTCAATCATCGGCTGCCACTCTATGTGTCACCGATGTACGATCCTGCAGATTGGGCAGTTGACGCACTGATCCTCGATTGGAACCGTCTGTTCGGGTATGCGTTCCCTCCGTTCATTCTGATCCCGATCGTTCTACAAAAGGTTCTATATAAAGTGACATATATATATTATCGATTAATATCTTACAGATGAATTTCTTGCAATTTTTAAACCTTTTTGAGATGCCGATTTCTTTTGATGCTTCTGCGGCAGATATTTCTTATTCGTTGTGGGAAAAGGGGAATGTTAATATGTTGAGCAAATTGTCTTTTTACCATACAGCTTTCCGGTATATCCTGAACGTATACATGTAACCTCTATAATCTAGATGTATTAGATTGTATACGAAGATGTTTTTATATATTTCCGAATTATAGACGCCTCTGCAGTAAACGACTTTTGAAAACAAATGAGCAATTTCACCTTTTGTCACAATGTTTTTTAACTCTAATCTAAAACTAAACTTTTATATAAATAGAATTTCCATATAGTTCTCCACATATTTTCAAAGTCTTCCGCTGCATGCTGTATGTGGGAAAGGGTTAAAGCAGACGACTTTAAACAAAAACATTTATCTATCAGAGAATGGTTACAATACAACTCAAATTTACTGTTTGCAAATAGCTTTTAATGACTTTTCTTTATTCTTTTTATTACAAAAGTTTTAAATAAATACAAAACTTAGTAAAGTATTGTTATATGAGAGTTTCTTTTGATTTGTTGACATGGACGCAATATAAATGCTTATGTACGTATCTGCTCTATTGGAAAAATTAGCCCGCGTACATATTTCAACACGGTTCTTGTACAATGTGGGTTTCTATTAGTTCTATTTATAGGATTTGTAAAAATCTCGAGATCACGTGACTAATCGTTCCGGCTTTACTCGGTCCTAATGGCTGTAACATTTAAACAAGTGTAGGGCTGTGGTGTTTAAAGCCTTTTTTTTCTAACATTTACCCAGACAGGTGGCCCTGTAAGGATATATTTGGATAGATTATTGAATAAGCTTTCTATAGGTATGTTTGTAGAAATCAGCTGTTAAAAGTGCGCACAAAATCCGTGCGCAAAGTCCTCATATTTTTGTATCGATGGCGCCTGTACTCGGATGCGAACAGTCAAAATATAAAATCGCATTTAGAGTACAGAAACCTGGACTATGGGCCCTGGTAGCTCAGAACAGTCTGTGTCGAAAAGCAGCCAGTTGCTTGGAAAGTATGCTGTGTGGAGAACTGGTGTGAGAAAACCAGGAAACATATGACTAGGTGAACTGGCCGCCGTGATATGACTGAAATATTGTTGAAAACGGCATTAAACCCCAATCAATTAATAAATCAATCAATCAATCACTGATCTTTCTGTGCCCGGCTCACCAATTACTCAGAGATGGTTTCAGGAAGTAGCTATTTGGTTCGTCGGCATGGTCGTGCAGGCAGGTATTCAAGGTGTAACGATTACGTAAAGTTTGGGTTTTCTGGAGCACCGATCATATCATTAGACTTGTCTTTATTTTATGACTGATGAATTTCAACTTTGTGTCACTTATATCACGATTTTTGAAGAAAGCTTTCACGACTACCTGTAGCAAACTGTGTGAAATCTTTAATTTTGAAAGAATCGGGCATATTCGAAATTAACCATAGTTACGATTCAACGTTGTTTTCTCAAATTGCGAGCCGCGACTAATAATTATGTCACAAGGTAATATAATTATGTATAACATGTAAGCAGAAATGTGAGGCTCTGGCCAGACAGGGCAGGTGTACATGCTTCACTGCATGCATATTTCATAATACCCCATGTTTGCTTGTCGCAGCTCTTGTTTATAATTTCGTTTTTAAGAATAAAGCAAAACAGATATTTAGGTTAGCTTAATTAATGGCGAGAGGTAAATTGTTTTATGACCGAATTTCTTATATTTTAAAAAATGTTCTTTGTTGTACTTGTCGTCTGATTAGTCAATGTCAATGTAAGTTATCGAATGATTAAGATCATAAGATGTAGCATGATCATTTATATGGTACAGTTGATTAACTCATCCTTCTATTTTCGGAAACTTTACATTTTAAATTTTCAAGTACGATACAGTATAAATCGTTTCTATTTCCAGTTCACAGTTCCACAAGATGGCTGCACAGTATCGCAATTTGTCACTCCGTCTTTATGAAATTCTAGATTGGATCGGCGCTTCTGAGGAGACTAGGGACAAATATAGAGGAAATGCAATAGTATATGAAATATTGGACAACCAAATAAATGGCTTATTGGATGACGAACCAACACAAATGTACATGTTCGGGAGTGCCTTTGAGGGTACACAAACACCAGGGCTGGACTCAGACGAAGACTTTCTAGTCTGCTATTATTCAGATGTTGTAGACAGTATCTCTCATTCACCGCAAAACGGACGATCATTTCTCATGGTAACAGATGAGACCACAAAACCTGGATATTATAAGCTACAACTGGTGATAGATCAATTTCCAATTAATCGTCTTATAATCCATAATATTGACTCTTCAATCCTGACAGATCTGATAGTAAGACCTGACCACTACGGCAGAATTTGTTTAGAAAACTTACAAATTCATAATGAGGATTTACGAGAGCGTAATGGTCCTGCTCATACACGTTCACGTGTAGAAGGAATAACAGATGTAGACGTAGTTTATGCAGTTAAATGTCAGTACATCCCGAGCTGTGCTAAATCCTGGTTAAGAAGGGTTGTCAGTTGCGATCGGTTTAATGAAGCACAAATACAAATATTGAAAGAATACGGATGTTTCTTCGTGGGAATAAATCATCCATCAAGTCAAAATGGTTCGATTGAGTGGAGACTTTCATTTTCACTCCAGGAACGTGAACTCATGGCTAGTCTTAACTCTACACAGCACAAATGTTACGTTTTTCTTAAGATTATAAAGAAAGATATTATACATAAACGTGCCCCTAAATCTATTTCTTCTTATCACTGCAAAACATGTGTATTATATGCAATTGAAAAATCTCCCTGTGTATTCTGGAGACGTGGTAACCTTTTAGAATGTATACGTTATTGTATCAAATTATTATTGCACTGGGTTAACGAGAATCGCTGCCCAAATTTTTTTGTTCCGGACGAGAACATGTTTGATAGGCTTGGGTACAGAACTCTTAGACAGGTACAGGATGTCTTAGAGGACATGCTAGACCACTGGTGTAGCTTTCTATGGTCATTGACATGTGATAACATCGGGGAAGTGTTGTACGATGTACTGTTTGGGCGGGGACCAAGTATAATGAGAGTTCAACGGAGAACAACATCTGAACAATCACAGAACCTGTACCTAAATTTTGCTGTTATATTGAGAAGACAAACGTACGAATATCTTAAGTTGTGTAGAAGTAAATCATCTGATCAGGCTGTTTTAGAATTACACTCAATTGAAACCTATTTTATAAATACCGATTGTGTAGAAGATCATACTGAAGAAGAGACAAGATCAGCAATATGCTACTTTATTCCATACATACGCCATCAAATAGCACAATGTATTGCCAGCATCATGTTGGCCACCAGAAACGCGGATCGACTAAGGATGTTGTCTATTAAGTTTGAGTATTACATAGAAGAAAGTAAAGATTGTGACGTTAATTACTCATATTTAATAGTCGCAACCTATTGTCTACAGAGTGAAAGGCATGATATTTGTGAGAGGATTCTTCTTAAATGTGAAACGTTTTTAAAATCACATGTTATTTCAGTGTGTGGCTGTCATGTTCTTCAACACAATTATTTGAGTGAAGAAACCAATGAACAGGTACGGATGCTTATGTCACAACGTATTCAAAACAAAGAGTACTCGAGAACCTGTACCACTGGATGTTTAAAATTTCTACCTCACCAAGCCAATCTTGTTCCTCCAGCATTGCACTACGAGATGTATCGTTCGGTCAATACACCAGCTGGATCTAGGAATGAATCGCATGATGCGTGGTTTGATTGGATTGTTGTGGATTCTAAGGTTTACCTGTACTTCCTTCAGTATGTTCTCTATTCAAAAACAAACAAGCTCGTTTTTAAACAAGATGCTATCGACAACTTAATTCATATTATGTCGAGAGATGAAAACCTTGGACATCTTGAAACAGCATATAATTTGTTAGGGTGGATATTCACACAGGAAAATAAAATTCAACAAGCAATGGGGTGTTTTCTAACATCCTGGAGGATCAGACCGATTCACAATGCTGCTAAATGGCACGTGCTAGAAATAATAAGTACAAGGAACACGCCATATTAAGGCAAGGCATTTCCTGCTTGGCAATAATGTGGATACTTTCTTCTAAGTTTAAAACTATACTTTTATAGCAGACGAATGTTTACCCAATATATAAATATGTATCACATCAGCGTGCACCTGTATATTGTTGAAAAGAATTAACATGACACTCATAACTGTTCGTGACTTTTTGTACTATATTGAGATTTCTAGAAAACCAGTAAAAATACAATGTCCAATTTAAAATAGGTAACACATACAGCGTAATTAATTGTGTACGCAACAACACAAAATGCATAAATGCAGTTACCAATGCATGCAGTGGTCACGGGTCGAATCCCTTAAACGGAATGTCTTTTAATTGTATGACCTATTTATAATAATACTCCTTTCATGTTATTTGAGAATTCCTTTTTTCTTTTTAAAGTACATGTATGCAAATTAATTAAATGTATTTTATATATGCGAATTAACCTTAAAGAATAAAATATATTCCATATGAAAGATGCCCATGTATGACATGTTGTTACTTTTAGAAAAATATTACAATAACTTTGAGAACACTGAGGAAGACCGGAATCTTGTGATTGACTAAATGAAAGTATCTGAAAAGAAAAATAGATCGTAGAATATAAATAAGATAATAATCAATAAAGCATGAAAATAGAACCTTTGAACAATTAACTTGGGAGTTCTCAAAGTCTTTATGATGAGCAATTTGATCTCTTCAACACCAGAATGGACTGCACTAAAAATACCTTTTTTTTTTTTTTTTAAATCTTGATGAAAACCAAGTGGTCGAAAATTTGATAAAACAAGTGTCCATATAGCACGCTTTTATATTGCATACAATGTGATATTGCACTCAGATCTTGTTTACGTGCTGCTAATGACGGAATAATTTCCATACAATAACGTAACAGAGCGCCCCAATCCAACCTTTGAGACCAGCTACATGTAAAAATATTTGGCACATCGTTTGTAGATGACACGCTGTGTAAAATCGATAGACATACCAAAACCCCAATCTGGTCTATTTATAGCACTCTCAGTGTGTGAATGTATAAATGTGTGTCACATCGAATACAAACTAGATCAATATACCAAATTTAAGAAAATATGTCGAAACTCTGTAGGCCGCATATTTGAATCTAGATTGACGAAACTTTGTCAGAATGCTTTTCTAAATATAAACTAGATTAAGTCGAAATGTGAGTCCTGTCTAGTCGTGCTCCAGGTTACTAGATCAAATGTGAGTCCGGAGTCTGTAGGCCGCATGTTTAAATGACGATTGAATGAAGATTGATGAAACTTTGTCAGAATGCTTTTCTCTATATAATCTAGATTAAGTCGTAATGTGAGTCCTGTCTAGTCGTGCTCCAGGTTATTAGATCAAATGTGATTCCGGATGTTTAAATGACGATTGAATGAAAATTGATGAAACTTTGTCAGAATGCTTTTCTCGATATAATCTAGATAAAGTCGAAATGTGAGTCCTGACTCTGTAGGCCGCATGTTTGAATCTAGATTGACGAAACTTTGTCAGAATGCTTTTCTCGATATAATCTATATTAAGTCGAAATGTGAGTCCTGTCTAGTCGTGCTCCAGGTTACTAGTTCAAATGTTAGTCAGTCCTCTGGAGGCCGCAATTTTAATTGAGCATTGTATCAACATGTTTGTAGAAATGATGCAACGACTCGGAGATGTAGTGGTAGAGCGTCGGCATTGGATGCGGGACTTCGTGGGTTCGACCCCCGGCCGGATCATACCAAAGACTTAAAACTCCTACTGATTGAGCCCCGGTACCTCAGTCGGTAGTGACGCGGGCTGTCAATCGAGGGGTTGTGTGTACAAATCCCAGCTCGGCCAACATTTTCTACGTTTGACAAAATGTCATTCGTGTTTCACCAATGGGCTAGCAGTCAATGTGGAAAAGCAGCCAGCTGCTTTGGACGTATGTTGTAATGAGAACTGATAGCTAGGGAACACATAAGTAGGTGAACTGGCACCCGAGATATACTGACAAATAGTTGAAACCGCGTTAAGCCCCAATGAATAAATCGATATTGAATTAATTAAGTTGAAAACATGGTGGTAACATGAGAAATGTGAGCGATTTCACATTTTGTTACAATGTTTTCATAAGTCATCTGCTGTAGAGGCGTCGAGACCGGGATTAGCGTGCGCATATATGTGCAACCTTCTTTTTATCTTAACCTTTCACTAAATTGATCATGAATATTTTATATGCTTAAACAACGACCAATAAAAAAATAACGCTGGAAGAGTCGTTAACATACGTCACTTAAATAATTTAAGTACTGCATACTTTTTAAAAGTTTAAAAGCTTTACGTCTAATGGCATTTTATTTTTTAATGCCGGTTAGATAAAATGTTACATCATTTTTAACATATCTGGGCAGGACAAAAAAGCGCCTGCCCGGCAACTAAATCAAGCATAATAAACAATGAAATAGTAGAGCAATAGTAACAACAATTGAATAATAAACCTTCCTTATCATATAACCTTACACTACACTAGTTAGTGCTACTTCCTTATCATATAACCTTACACTTCACTAGTTAGTGCTACTACCTTATCATATAACCTTACAATACACTAGTTAGTGCTACTACCTTATCATATAACCTTACACTGCACTAGTTAGTGCTACTACCTCATCATATAACCTTACACTGCACTAGTTAGTGCTACTTACTCATCATATAACCTTACACTTCACTAGTTACTGCTACTACCTTATCATATAACCTTACACAACACTATTTAGTGCTACTAGCTTATCATATAACCTACTACCTTATCATATAACCTTACACTGCACTAGTTAGTGCTACTACCTCATCATATAACCTTACACTACACTCGTTAGTGCTACTACCTTACCATTATTAGTTAGTTGGTCTGTTACTGACCCACTACGGAAAAATAGGGGGTCTGTGGAATTTATAGGGGGCGAGGCGTTAGCCGAGTCCCCCTATACATTCAACATACCCCCTATTTTTCAGTAGTGGGTCAGTAACAGACCAAATAACTGATTTATTTCATCGACCACCTTTCATGAGCAAAAAAAAATGATACTCTTTCATTTACATTAACATTTACAATATTTATAGATGAAAATTACGGGTTTTGGCGCCAAATCACTAGCGTTATGACGTCAAACCGATGACGTGACGTCATTTTCTTAGTATTTGGTCCCAGTATTTTTAAAATTCCTAGTAGATCTACTAAACCCACTTTAATAATGAAATGAAACAATATCAATTTGTTTTGTTCATGAAAGGTGGTTGATGAAATAAATCAGTTATATGGTCTGTTACTGACCCACTACGGGAAAAAAATTAACAAGCGTAGACTAGGACATGCATTATATTTATACATTCATTGATTTTTTTTTCTATGGAAAGGGAAGTTACTTTGCATGATATTCAACTTCGTAGTCGTTATGATTATATTGTAAACAAATCGCTGTTAAAAATATCAAGATATTGTATACAGTGTATAGATCTATTTTAACATAGGCAACTGAAAAAACTTCCAGTCAGCTTGATCTGAGAATAGACGCCATATATAATTTACTCACCCCCTATGGAATTTACTCACCCCCTATAGAAATATAGGGGGTGTGCACGTGACAGGCTTTAACCAATGAAATTGCTAGAATTTCGTGGGAGGCGAAATAAATAACATTACACTGCACTACTAAGTGCTACTACCTTACCATATAACCTTACACTGCACTAGTTAGTGCTACTACCTTATCATATAACCTTACACTACACTAGTTAGTGCTACTACCTTATCATATAACATTACACTACACTAGTTAGTGATACTACCTTACACTACACTAGTTACTGCTACTACGTTATCATACGACCTTACACTACACTAGTTAGTGCTACTACCTTATCATAAAACCTTACACTACTCTAGTTAGTGCTACTACCTTATCATATAACCTTACACTTCACTAGTTAGTGCTACTACCTTATCATATAACCTTACACTGCACTAGTTAGTGCTACTACCTTACCATATAAGCTTACACTGCACTAGTTAGTGCTACTACCTTATCATATAACCTTACACTACACTAGTTAGTGCTACTACCTCATCATATCATACAATATTACGCTATCCTACACTACTATGACTAGTACCTTACCATTTCCGACTGAAACTGCAATGCTACTATTGCTGTTGCTTTACCCTACGCTATACTACTACTACCTTATCATACAACCGCATATATGTGCAACCTTCTTTTTATCTTAACCTTTCACTAAATTGATCATGAATATCTTATATGCTTAAACAACGACCAATAAAAAAATGGACTAAGATCACGAGCAACAGATAGTGATACTGTTAACAAGTTACAAACTGACATGACGCAATTGAACTCAAATCTAGCCTCAATGAATAAAAAAGTTAATGATATACTCGTGAATACACAAGACAGTGTATTAAATATTACAGCACCGTCATACGCGGACGCCGTCCAAACAACGTGTACAGCGCCAAAAGGAACGACGAAAAAGGACGAAGAAAGAGATCAAACAACAATGATAACGGAAAATACCCTAATCGCGAGTAGTGAAGTACAAGACTGTGCCTTTAAAGTTTCAGAAACGTGTGAAATAGCTGACACCTCACATTCCGTTAATATGCATACAACATCATACAACACAGACCATATATCGAAACCAACAACAAGAGTGTCCGATAGTGATACAATTAATTTGATAGCCACTGTTAGAGACAACGTCAAAGTCCACAGAAACTCAAATACCACAAATAGATATCTAGATAAGACACAGACTACAAGTACCCACGGAATGGGAAAGACACGAAATACAACTACGCAGAGTTTAAAACCTAGTACCCCAAAACATGCGTCAGCTGAACGATTTATAGCGGTGCGCAGAAAAAACACCAACTCATATTACCTTGGCAACATTGACCCCGATACTACCGACTCAGACATTTATGATTATATTACAACTGAAAGGAAAGTAAAGTGCACTAATATAAACATGTTCTACGGAAAAAATGGGTCTGCTGCAAAGGTTAACATATCGGCTGATTTTGCCGACCAAGTCGAGAGTGAAGGGTTTTGGCCTTCCGAGATTACATTTAGGAAATGGAAAACCAAGTCCTATTTCGACAGAAATAGTCGATATACAACACCGAACTATGGGCAACAACGAACAAACTACCCACAAAACTCACAACGAAATAGACGACGAGACAATAACTATAACAAATATGATACATACGATTATGATGACAAACACATGTCAAAAGACTCGAATGATAACACCAACAGTATATGGCGCGATGAAGATGATGACTGGAATAAAGACACTGATAGGTGGGCTAATTCCAACGCAGATATATATTAGACAAAGTGCCGTGAATATAATATACAACAATGAGAAAAGAAGTACTTATATATTATAGTATGGCTATGCTAAGTGTAATGTGTTGGAACGTCAGGGGAATTATGTCCTCGGCATATGCACTCTCGGATATATTAGATGCAAACGATATTGACCTTTGTATAGTTGCAGAACACAAGCTATTTGCCCATTCAAAGTCGTTTCTGGATAGCATTAATCATAGATATAAGTCGTATTCGGTGTGTGACAGCTCTATAGACCAATATGGCCCCGCTAAGTGTGGAAAAGGTGGCGTGGCTATTCTGTATAAAAGATCATTACAGCCATCAATCAGTGATATAGACTGCTTGGACAGTGAGCGAATCATAGGTATAGAAATCAAACTAGTCAATACCGAACGCATCTATATAATTGGAGTTTATATGCCATCTGACAGCTACGTTTCAAACTATATTGAAACAATAACAGAACTCGAAGCCGTGACACACTTGTGCTCTGAGAAAGGAAAAATCATAGTGCTTGGTGACTTTAATGCACGCCTTCAAGGAGAATCAAACTCCATTGACAAGTATTTAGGAGAAAAATCTTTATTGCTACAACAGTTCATATTACGTAATGGCCTCATATCTGCTCAGAATAATAAAAACGATTATACATATGTAAGAAATAGATCGAAAATTGATCATATTTTCATAGAAAAGTCGTTGATGAAAGATATCACAAGCTATAATGTTTTGCCTGAATCTGAAATATTTACATCAGACCACCTACCTTTAATCATATCGGTAAATGTGAAAAAGCAAGATCAGGAAAATCATGAACATCGAATCCGTATCGCATGGGACAAATGTAACGAAAATGACTTCGAAAAGTTTCAAAATACATTGTCGAATTATCTACACACACATTCCATCTCACCAAGTCATGGCCCAAATCAGACATCTGATCGCATTATATCGTCTATCCTAAGATCAGCCGATGAATGTTTACCTAAGGTTAAGTTTAATAAACATACGAAACCGTATTGGTCAAACGACCTTAAGTTAGCCCATGCCGAATCAAGACGCCTCAGGCGAGTCTGGATTAATCTAGGTCGGCCCAGAGGATCCGAACGCGAATCTTATCGAAATTACAAAGCTGCCACAAGTAACTTTCGAAGGAAACAGCGAAGTGCCTCTAACAACTTCTTCAACAAAGCATTCGAAGAACTTGATAAAGTAGCTCAATTAGATATAAACCTTTTCTGGAAACTAGTCAGCAAGCGGAAGGGAAAAGGTTTGCGTGAATGTTCTGAAATAGTGTATAAAGATACAACTTATACGGAAGAAAATATACCAACCGGTTTCTCTGAGTATTTCAAAGACACATTCCGATTCCCTCACACTTCTAAAAGTCGGCATAACTTTACTGACGATTTAGAAGCATTGATCAAACATAGTAAGCATGATAGATCAGTCGAAAAAAGCGCGGACTATTATTATAAGGTAATGGTTGCCCCATTTAATTGGGAAAACGTAGAGACCCTCGCAAAGGACTTAAAACGTGGGAAAAGTCCATCACATGATTACATACTTAATGAGCATATTATTCACGGCGGTAAAACACTTTATAAAAGTTTATCGGACTTATTTAATCGTGTGTTAGACCAAGAGGTTATTCCAGAAGACTGGAGAGAAAGCCTTATAGTTCCTATCTACAAAGGAAAGGGAAAGGATAAAAACAACCCTTCGAGTTATAGACCTATATCGTTAATCCCGTGTTTTTGTAAACTATTCGAAAAGCTACTCTTATGCAGAATAGAGACATTCTTACGGTCTAGAAACACTCCGTTCCCAAACGTACAACAGCAAGGTTTCCAAAAAGATCTAAGTTGCATGACAGCAGCCTTCAATCTACAAGAAACCATATACGACATATCCGAAAAGAAAAGTCGGGTGTACGTCGCCTTTCTCGATTTTAAGGCCGCGTTCGATTCTGTGTGGCATACAGACATTTTCTTTAAACTAACACAATTAGGACTAAAAGGTAAAATCCTAAGGATCATAATCAATTCATATGAGAAATTAACGTGCCGTATCCGTGTAAACGGCGCGACTTCATGTACTGTAAATATACAGAAAGGCGTACGGCAGGGAGGGGTAGCTTCTACATTTTTCTATCTCGTATATAGGAATGAACTTTTACAACAACTAGAGGACTCGCAATATAGTTTAAACATCGGGCATACCCTCAGATGCGGCAATCCTGCATTCGCCGATGATCTTTCCCTTATTTCCCTGACTCCGAACACGCTGCAACTCCTTTTAGATATTGTCTATCGATATACCAACAGGTGGAAATTCGAAGTTAATGCGAGCAAATCTAATATAGTCGTATTTAACAAACCTAAACATGACTCGCCAATTTCTCTTATCATTGGTGATACGTATATTTTTGAAACTGATCATGCAGTACACCTTGGTATAAGACAAGACGCATCACTTAAATTAACAAATCGAATTAAAGAAAGGTGTCAAAAGGCGAAAAATGCATTTTTTGCACTTGCCGATATAGGTATGCGGTCTGATGCTTTAAACCCAATTACATCAATTAAACTATATAATAGCATAATTGTACCTACAGCATTATACGGGTGTGAGCTTTGGAATGAGATGTCACAGGCTGACACAAATACAGTGGACAAGGTACAACACTTTATTGTAAAGTCAATACAGGGTTTCAAAACCAGAACGAGATCAGATATGTGTGAATCCATGGTCGGCATACATCGTCTATCGTCAAGAATTGATATCAGAAAGTTGATGTTTCTGCACAAACTTCTCAGTCTTAAAAACGGATCGTTGAGTAAAAATGTATTCCTCAACAGATGCTTGTCATATATGCAAAACCCATCAAAAGTAAAAAAGGGCTTCATCCCTGACATAACGAACATACTAAGTAAGTACGGTCTTCTGCACATACTACATGCATACATTTATAATTCAGCTACGTTGCCGTCTAAATATAGTTGGAAATTGGCTGTTAAAAATGTCGTTAATGCATGTGAAACACAAAATTGGAGGTCGAGGATGAGTGCCGACCCGGATTTCATAATATTTCAACAGCTACAAACTTCAATGAGCACATGCTTACTTTATGATATGTATACCGAGTTAAGCCCAAAAGTTGTCAGAAGATTAGCCAAAGCATGGACAGCTATCCCGGGCGATACAAATCAGTATTGTAATTTGTGCTCGGAGTCCACGCCTGATGGCATTAAACATGCTCTCTGCGAATGTCCAGGATCGTTGCTTCCGAGATCACTGCTGTTACAGGATATAAGACTAAACATTAACACCGAACTCGCAGACGAATTAGGCTCCGACGCCCCGGATATATTCATGTTGAAAGTCCTGGGATCGGAACCTGATACGAACATTGATGCAGAAAACAAAGCTCTACTTTGCAAACGATGTTTAACTTATGCATACAGCTGTCTGAAAAATCTTATATAAGTTCTGTGTTCAGAAATGATATTATATGCCCATTAACGGCATAATTATATATAATAACATGTGTAAATATAGCTCCAGCACTATCCTTTCTTTTCATATTGTTTATTGTTAATATAGCAAAACTTTGTATGTTTATTTATTGATCTCCAATAGGAGGAATTAAAAGGAATAAATAAATAAATAAATAAATAAATATAACCTTACACTTCACTAGTTAGTGCTACTACCTCATCATATAACCTTACACTACACTAGTTAGTGCTACTACCTTATCATATAACCTTACACTACACTAGTTAGTGCTACTACCTTATCATATAACCTTACACTGCACTAGTTAGTGCTACTACCTCATCATATAACCTTACACTGCACTAGTTAGTGCTACTAACTCATCATATAACCTTACACTTCACTAGTTACTGCTACTACCTTATCATATAACCTTACACAACACCATTTAGTGCTACTAGCTTATCACATAACCTTACACTACAGTTGTTGGTGCTACTACCTTATCATATAACCTTACACTGCACTAGTTAGTGCTACTACCTCATCATATAACCTTACACTACACTAGTTAGTGCTACTACCTTACCATATAACATTACACTGCACTAGTTAGTGCTACTACCTTATCATATAACCTTACACTGCACTAGTTAGTGCTACTATCTCATCATATAACCTTACACTACACTAGTTAGTGCTACTACCTTACCATATAACATTACACAACACTAGTTAGTGCTACTACCTTACCATATAACATTACACTGCACTAGTTAGTGCTACTACCTTACCATATAACCTTACACTGCACTAGTAAGTGCTACTACCTTATCATATAACCTTACACTGCACTAGTTAGTGCTACTACCTTATCACATAACCTTACACTACACTAGTTAGTGCTACTACCTTATCATATAACCTTACACTGCACTAGTTAGTGCTACTACCTCATCATATAACCTTACACTGCACTAGTTAGTGCTACTACCTCATCATATAACCTTACACTTCAGTAGTTAGTGCTACTACCTTATCATATAAACTAACACAACACTATTTAGTGCTACTACCTTATCATATAACCTTACACTACACTAGTTAGTGCTACTACCTTATCATATAACCTTACACTGCACTAGTTAGTGCTACTACCTCATCATATAACCTTACACTACACTAGTTAGTGCTACTACCTTACCATATAACATTACACTGCACTAGTAAGTGCTACTACCTTATCATATAACCTTACACTACACTAGTTAGTGCTACTACCTCATCATATCATAAAATATTACGCTATCCTACACTACTATGACTAGTACGATACCATTTCCGACTGAAACTGCAATGCTACTATTGCTGTTGCTTTACCCTACGCTATACTACTACTACCTTATCATACAACCTGACACTACACTCGTGCTTCCTCTAACTGCTACTACCTTATCCTACACTACTATGACTATTACATTATCATATCCGACTGAAACTGCACTGTTACCACTGCTGTTGCTTTACCCTACGCTATTCTCCTACTACCTTACATTACAACATAATGATACTGCAGCTACTACTACTAATACTACTACTACTACTGGGTGGGACTATAACATTGTAAGCGATGCATCAGTGACTTGACGCGTTCACTTCATGAATTGATTATTTTTAAAAATCATTTACTTTGATCTTCTGATATATCCCTTAAAACCTATACATAGGAATGCGAAAATGTCCCGATTAAACAATTACTTCAAATAATAATCAAATAAGTTTTAAGATTTAAAGACAAAATGAGTCCTAAACTTATTTCATTTAAATATGCAAAGATATTTATTGGTGATTCTTGTATTCAATATAAAAACAACTCCAACTTTGAGACAAAAATAAGGTAGAAAATTGAAGATTACCTCCCTCTTAACGTCATGTCATTTACTTTTTAAATACTTACTAACACCTACATATAAACAACAGAATATGGCCGAGTGGGCTTAAATGCTCGGCCGAAGTACATCAATTATGAATACCATGCTAATACGTCGAGGGTTCGAATCACACAAAATACATCCTTTCTGTAATACATATACTTGTTCTCATTTGTAGAAGGTTTAACATTAATTTAATAAATATATTTTTCTTTTTAGTTTATTATTTATAAACAACGACCAATAAACAGACAACACTGGAAGAAATACGTCACTTAAATAATTTAAGTACTGCATTCTTTTTAAAAGATTACAAGCTTTACGGCTTATGAAAATTTTAAATATATATATATATATATGCTTCCACATTGAAAACTTCAAATGTAAACAGTTCTGAGACAGGTTTGATTTAAAATATATTTGTTGTTTATTTATGGCAACTCTACCCTATACTGCCAACTGCTACTACCTTATCCTATCACACAATACCCTACTACTATCTTATCCTTCAACCTCACACTACCTTAGTTAATGCTTCTACTTCCTGCTACTACCTTATCCTATCATACAATACCATACTATAACGTTACGCTACAACCTACCCTACACACTGCTACTACATTACAATCCATTGACGCGACAGAGCGTATTATATATAGCGTACCACAACGTACCAAACCCTAGCAGCACAACCTAGCAGAAACGTAGCACACATTCGTACAACGCAAATCACCGTAGCATAACGCAGCACAACTTGTTACAGCGTATCATATCGTGACACAGCGTGGCATAACACGGCACGACGAACGTAGTAGCAACGAGGTCACAACGTAGCATAGCGCGGCACAACGTGTCAGCAAACGCAACAGAACGTATCAACCGGCGGGACGCGCTATGTACACGTTCGTTTACGTTTGTGCTACGTTATACTACGCTGTACCACGTTTTCGCCACGTTGTAGTACGTTGTGTTGAAACGTGAGTGAGTTTTGAACATGTCCAAAATTAAAATGTCCACGTCACGTTTTGTCAAGTTTAATCACGTTTTGTCACATTTTATCACGTTTAAGCCACGTTGTTCTGCATTTGCTCACGTTGTAGCCACGTTTTCCAACGTAGCTAAACATGGAGGCCAAAACGTGACACTATGACTGGGGCATTACAACAATAATAATAAGAGGAAGAATATCATGAATGGGTGGTTTCAGATGAAAAAGGGTATCGTTGTAGATTTGAATAGTGAAGGATCAGGAGTCTAGATAAGGAGCGTTTTGCATGTTCTAAAATCCTTATTTGACCCTCAAACCCTATGTTGTGGGTACTCAAATGAATCGTCTCAGTGAGACGATTCTTTTGAGTACACACAACGTAGAGTTCGTTTAATAATAAGAGAAAAATTGTAGGGAAAAGAGTTGAATACCAACTCCTTATCTGGACCTCTGGATGATTCTGTACATACTCACAGTCTTGCGATCGTTCTCGGCCCACCAACTTGTGATTAAATATAGCTTTTTCAAATACAGTGGCAGTGGTAGAGCATCGGCCTCTCCGACCAAATTTCCCGGATTCGAATCCCGTCATAAGCGGGTTCGGCCTCTGGGATCTTTTCCACACAAACGGCACGAATACTGGTTAAGTTTCCAGGAAGCGGACATCGAACGTGATTATTATAAGCTGCTGAAACGTGTTTAGCAATCTATGTAAATTAAAATAAGTTTAACCTTAACTAAAGACACTTGGAATCTGATCCCCGTTTCTTGCCAGTGTACGTGTATAAATATCTCGACGTAAAATGAACCATTTTTACTTGACGCGGATTATATCTTAAAAATCTGTTTACCACTGATATGCTTTATATCTCTGTTGACATGGGATTGTATAAATAATAGTTTTTAAATGTAAACAACTTCAAACCTAAAATAGAACAAGAACTGTCGACGTTTAACGTGTTCCCTTATTAATCAGCGATTTCTTTAAATAATGTAAGAAAAGCAGCTGTGCTTTTTCACTCAGGTTTCCCTTTAATCAAGAATATTTACGATTATGTTATCAATTCTGCTCGGATGAATTGCAATATCTCTTCACCAGATTCGAATGAAAGATTCCACAGCAAATTATTAGGAATATGAAGATAAAAATGTTGAGTTGAGAAAAGTCAACTGTATCTACAGCCTGGTTAGACGGGGCGAATGCGCCAGGCTGATTTGTCTCTATGCTGGTGCCACAGGCTTCACCAACTCGGTACCAGAAGTCGTAGGTTTCATTTCGATCAGAAACCGTTTTATAACTAGTATCCATTCCGGAATCCATGGATTGAGGAAGTTATTGATTACTATCTTAACCCTTTCCCTCACATTAACGTTTTCAGACGCCTCTGCAGCAAATGACTTTTTGAAAACATAGTGACAAAAGAAGAAATTGCTCAAAACGAGCAATTTCTCCTTTTGTAATAATGTTTTCCACTTTAGTCATAGGTTATCCATTCAATTATAGAGATTTTCTATTTTTTGACAAAATATGTTCAAAGTGATCTGCTGCAGAATTGTCGTATGAGGGAAAAGGTTAACCCTTTCCCAAATATGGACGCATTTTGACGAATCTGAGGCAGATATTTAAAAACAGTGTGGGAAATGAAGAAATTACCCCTTATGAGCGTTACCTCCTTTTGCCACACTTTAATTAACTTTCCTACCATGGCTTTAGGTTGTAGGAGCCTAATGGGCATCATTTCAAACTATGATCATCTTGATAATTTCTTAATGTGTATCATTTCCTGGATTCAAAAACTAAATTTAAAAGAAATTCACCGTCAAATAACAATTTTATTTGAATTTGAATTACCCTACCCCTTTTCAGAATTTTTCGATAAAAACGACATCACTCGAGAGACAAGAAAAATCCTTTATTTCATTTATTTTTCAACATTTTGGTAATAATTTGGTATCAAAGTAACGAGAAATATATTTGCTTTCAGAAATAATACATTATTGATCACATCACCAACAAATATAATCAAACTGTACTGAAATAGCCATATGGTATTACAATTTTAACATACTGTTTTGACCGCGTAAAATTGGAACATCGTCGTTTAAAAGCAAAATCAACAAGTTCTATGAATACTAATGACCTGTTCTTTATTAATAATTAACTGTAACCTTTTGGGAACATTATGCCAAAAAAACAAAATGTTTTACCGTCTCATTTTTAAAAAAAAAATAGTGTTTGAAATTCCCAACCACCTATTTCAGCCGTGACTGCAAGTAATAAAATCTTCAAAGAAGCCAATATTTATGTATAGAAATATATTTAATTACTTTTTAATGAAAGTACAATTGTAAAAAGTGTTAGCTAATGAAAACAAAGAAGAATAAAAAATAGTTGTGCTTCTGGAGGGATTCCAACCACTACCTTGAAATCCTCAAAAAATTTAAAGTCCTGTGCTTAACAACATAGACTAAAGCATTAAAATTGAAGAGTATCAAGTGGAGGTTTTCATTAGGCTTCTACTACCTTAACACAAACCAAACATAATATTCCCTTTGCCATTTTGCCATGTAAGCGTTAACAACGGATTTTACTTAAAGTCAAATTAGTACAGACATCTGAATAGGTGTGTATGACCGCATTATATTGTTTTGGTTTTTGGTATAGTCAGTCACAACAAAATGGAATACTTGTTTTTGGTTTTTGTTATCATTGTCAGTCACAACAAAATGGAATACTTGTTTTTGTTTTTGTTATCATAGTCAGTCACAACAAAATGGAATACTTGTTTTGGTTTTTGGTATATTCAGTCACAACAAAATGGAATACTTGTTTTGGTTTTTGGTATAGTCAGTCACAACAAAATGGAATACTTGTTTTTGATTTTGTTATCATAGTCAGTCACAACAAAATGGAATACTTGTTTTGGTTGTTGTTATAGTCAGTCACAACAAAATGGAATACTTGTTTTTGGTTTTTGTTATCATTGTCAGTCACAACAAAATGGAATACTTGTTTTTGTTTTTGTTATCATAGTCAGTCACAACAAAAAGGAATACTTGTTTTGATTTTTGTTATAGTCAGTCACAACAAAATGGAATACTTGTTTTGATTTTTGTTATAGTCAGTCACAACAAAATGGAATACTTGTTTTGGTTGTTGTTATAGTCAGTCACAACAAAATGAAATACTTGTTTTGGTTTTTGTCATAGCCAGTCACAACAAAATGGAATACTTGTTTTGGTCTTTGTTATAGTCAGTCACAACAAAATGGAATACTTGTGTTGGTCTTTGTTATAGTCAGTCACAACAAAATGAAATACTTTTTTGTTTTTTGTTATAGTCAGTAACAAAAACCCATGTTGTTGTTATATTCAGTCACAACACAATGCAATACATGCAATACTTGTTTTGTTTTTTGTTATAGTCAGTCACAACAAAATGAAATACTTTATTTGGTTTTGTTAAAGTCAGTAACAACAACATGGGTTTTTATTATATTCAGTAACAACAAAATGTAATACTTGTTTTGGTTTTAGGTATATTCGCTAAAAAAAGCAATACGTTGAACTAATATATCTATAGGTGCTACCTATTTACGAAAAAAGAACGCACTGCATAGTCAGACCATAACTATCGATTTTAAAAGAGATCGACAATACGGTGAACATGTTCAATTGGTGTTTTTGCATGACCTTTATATATTTGGATTATTATTGTTGTCTTCTATTATGAAGTACGGAAAATGATAATAAATGAAACATGTTCCGGCTGGTTGATACATCCGAAGTAGCCGGAGTTCCGGCTGTACCGGCTACTCCGGCTAACTTCACGTACATTCATTTTTTTTAAATTATTTTGTAAAAATAAAAGTGAACGGAATAATAACGCATTTTTATTTCCATAAAATTTAATTTAAAAAAATGACTAAACGACGACAACTTTTTTGCATGGCTTCTATTTGCCTATTCACCATTATTGGGGGACGTTTCATAAAGTTTCATAGGTTATTGTTTATAAAAAAGATCCTCCTTGTTATCTATGAACAAACAAACCCATTAATAAAATTAACATTTAAACACTATAAATAGTAACGTATTGAAAGGGGTCAATTAACCGTTATGAAGACAGATAATTGTTGTGTCTTTTAAAGTTCATTTCATTTCAATGTTACGTCTAATGAAGCACAGACATACACCTTGTTTATTGGCAAATTAAGACTATTTATATATTAGCCACGTCTAGCGATGTGGGTTTAACCCTTTCTCACGTACAATAAATCCATAGCAGACGATTTCAATAACATATTGGCAATAATATGAAAACATTCTGGCAGAATGATTTATTTACACATTGTGGCCAAAGGAGAAATTACTCATCTTTCACCTTTGGCCACAATGTTTTCAAAGCTCGTCTGCTGCTCTTTCGTCAAAATGCGTCTGCAAGTAGAAAAGGGTTTACCCATACAATATCATGGCTATACATATATCGGTCATAATATCACATAACCAAGTTTGTTTATCGTGAAGTGAAATACAAATTGATTGACAGCCAATAACCTTGCATATTAGAGATAGTGCAGTCAACAAGGAGGAATATTGACAAAAACTTTAACCCATTCCCTCATATAGACGCTTTCTGACGCCTCTGCAGCAGACGGATTTTTGAAAACAAAACGAGCAATTTCTCCTTTTGACACAATGTTTTCCACTTTTAGTCATAGGTTATCCATTCAATTAGAGATTTTCTATTTTTTGACAAAATATGTTCAATGACGTCTGCTGCGTAATTGTCGTATGAGGGAAAGGGTTAACCCTTTCCCACATGCCGATGCATCTGCAGCAGATAACCTTTTAAAACATTGTGACAAAAGGAGAAATTGGAGATGATGAGCAATTTCTCCTTTTGATACAAATATGTTTCTATATATATTCAATAATGTGACTTCCTTTTATATAAATTTATCATGTTTTGTCTGTATGTTTTAAAAGTCATCTGCTTCAGACTTTATTGTGAGACAAAAACTCAAAGATCACGTGTTTAGGTATGATGCAATTTTGCTTTGGTTCCGTTATTATTTCGATTGAGATAGATAGCTTCAATATATTTTAACATTTCTGTATCTCCCATTGTTCAACTGACAATAGTAGAATGAATTGGTTCGTTTGTTTAAATGGTGGAATCTGCTGTGGTCGAGTGGTTAGCGTCGGGGATTTCCATACCGGGTGCCCCGGGTTCGATCCCCAGTCGCGGCACCTCGGCCATTGTGGAGTGCCCTTATCTATCTTGGGTTTGTTTACACAGGGATCATGAATAAGTGAACTGTCGCCGAGATATAACTGAAATAATGTTGAAAGCGGCGTAAAACTCCAATAAATAAATAAATTGTTTAAATGGTGTTGTGTCCCGTTTCAACAGTATTGACGTTATATCACGACGTTTCCTGGGTAACATATCAGTACTAGCGGCATTCTTTCTCTTGACATTCAAGGCATCCGCCATTATTCTACCCAAGCAACCATGAACGCCCCAGAAGGAGGTTACAGCTATCAGTTTTAAAGTCTTTGGTATGACCTGACCGGGGATTTAACCATGGTCTAGTATAGCTTCCATTGTGGATGCAGCCTTGCACCAAGGAGGCGATAGAAGATACACAACATTTTACGAAGACACATAATTTGTTAAGAAAATGAATTTAACCCTTTCTCAAATACTATAAATATGCAGCAGACAACTTTGATATCATTTGGAGACAAAGATGGAAAATTTATGGTTTTAGAATACATTTCAAAACATTGTGGTAAAAGAGAAATTGCTCATTATGAGCAATTTCTCCTTTGACCACAATGTTTTCAACTATATTTAACAATTAAGCTATATTTTATGGAGATTTTTCAGGATTTTGTCAGTATGTTTTCAAAAGTCGTCCACTGCGAAGGCATCCAAAAGCGTCTGTATATGGGAAAGGGTTAAGCTTGTCTTATGTACATGTGATTGTAGTTAAAGATATCACTCATGGGGTTGATTGATATGACTTTTACTCTGTTTTCAACAACGGCATTTCAGTTTATATCACGGAGCCCAGTTTACTCTACGTGTTTTTTCCTGGCTTTCTCGCATCAGTACTCCACAAACATTCGTCCCAGGCAATGGGTCAACTTTTATATTCTTTACATGTAGCTATTAACCCTTTCTCTCACACGACAATTCATCAGCAGACGACTTTTGACATATTTTGTCAAACAAGAGGGCCATGATTTTATTTTGTTTCACTTTATCCATATAAGCCCCGCCCCCTGGCGGCCATAGTTTTCGACAATGTGTCAATATTGCCAATGTAAAAGACATGTGGCAAATAAATGAAGTTTTTATGGTGTTCACAAAGTCAATTATAACAATTTTGCCAATTTTAAAGGGCTATAATTCAGTCATGCATGACGGATCTGGCTGGTTTTCAAAAGGAACCGAGATAATAAATGATGGCTTTATCGTGTTCACAAGGTCAATTATAACAATTTTTCCAATTTAAAAGGGCCATAATCCCGTCATGCATTGATGGATTTCAAAAGGAACCGAGCTCTCATGTATATCTAGCTACTGAATAAGTTTGGTAAATATCGGATAATAAATGAAGACTGTATCGTGTTCACAAGAAATTGTGGACGGACGATGGACAAAGGGCAATCACAAAAGCTCACCTTGTCACTACGTGACAGATGAGCTAAAAATGGAAAAAATCTCTATAATTGAATGGATAACCTATGACTAAAAGTGGAAAACATTGTGACAAAAGGAGAAATGATTCATCATGAGTAATTTCTCCTTTTGCCAAAATGTTTTCAAAAGTCGTCTGCTGCAGATGCATCAAAAGGTGTCTATAAGCGGGAAAGGGTTAATTGTCCATTTACATCTAGATCACAATGTTTTTAATTCTGTATAAAAACAGTTCTTATAATTGTTGAGAAATTAAGTGGTGCTTTTTTTTTTACTCAGGAGCACACAACTTTAAGGTAAACAAATAAAACAAAATCGTTTATTTCAGTTTAGAATTCAACATTTTATTGCATTAACACTAAAATTGTTAACCTTTTGCTCATACAACAAATCTGCAGCAAACGACTTGAAAACTATTGGAAATATCTGCAAATGAAAGTTTCAATATTCAATTGAGTTGAAAATGTCATGGCAAAAGGAGAAATTGGTCAACATGAGGAATTTCTCTTTTTGTCACAATTTTTTCAAAAGATGTTTGCTGCAGATGCACAAACATGCTCCAGTAAGGAAGAAAGGGTTAAAGGAACACATAATTCTACATATATAGATGTTTCAAAAGACTAGTGCGTCCAACCTAACTCAGAGGTCAAGATAAGGAGGGGTATACAGCTCTTTTTCCCACAATTTCTGTTAAAGCAAACGCTATGTTGTGGGTACTCAAACGAATCCTCTCACTTAGACAATTCTTTTGAGTACCCACAACATAGGGTCAAATAAGGATTTTAGAACATGCAAAATGCCCCTTATCTCAAGCTCTGACTGACTGTTACCTAACCCAATTTCTATCACACAGTCAATGGGCAGATGAAGCTAATGGATTAATAGGCAATCAGTGAAGACACTGATCATACTTTGTAGAGGTGAAACTGAGATGGATCTTCACTGGTGACAAAAAGTCCTGTTCTTGAAAAACCCTTTCTCACTTGCAGACGCATTTCGATGCTTCTGAAGTAGATGAATTATGAAAACAGTGCGGCAAAGGAGAAACTGCTCATGGTTAGCAATTTTTCCTTTAGCTACAATATTTTCCATCCACAATTAAACCTTCATGTATGAATTTCTTTTAAAATTTCGCCAAGTCAGTTTGTTGATTGTGGAAAGTTTAAGTTAATGCTATTATGTACATACATAAAACATACTTTAAAATGATACAAATGTATTTAAATTCTACTATTTACAACGAACTTAATAATGCCTTACTTGAACTGATTGTCAAAAACAAAACTCAAAACTAACTAATACCTATGGCCTAGGAAGAATCAGATTTTTGTCTTATATCATTAGTTTGGTTTAAATCAATGCCACTGTATCTCAATTGATTATTGGGCCACTCCTCATGGTAAAATACCTTTTAATATTTTGAAATTGTGTCGACATTATTTCGTCGCCTTTGTCTGTTTTCTAGCAGCTTTATGGTAAGACGCCCCTAATGGGCTAGGTGATTTACAACGTGTAAACAATAGAGAAAGAGCTCATTAATGAGCTTAGCTGAGTATCAAAATCATAATCTATATTTACACGATGTACCCAATTTCTCCAGAGATGTAAATGGGTGAACCTTCAGGACTGCAGCTTCTGATTAACAAAAACAAAACAAAGAAAGAACATTATGGCAAAAGAAGAAATTGTTTTAAATGAACATTTTCTACTTTACTCACAGTGATTTCAACACTCAGCAATCATCATCATATGGATTTATTTACACTCGCCTTTCGGCATAAAGCCATTTGGCGAGCTGCCATTGTTTTAAATATCTTAACTTTCAACTTTAAATATTTTCTAGGAGGCCTGCTGTCTGCAGCAGGGCTCTGAATATGGTAAATTATATATTTTTTAAATTCCTTATTTAACCTCTAAAACCTATGTTGTGGGTGCTCAAAAGAATCGTCTCAGTGAGACGATTCTTTTGAGTACCTACAACATAGGTTTTAATGAATCCTAACAGAGATATAACGAGCTAAAGGACTTATCTAGTGCCATGGTCAGCAGCACTGCAGATTCAATTTCCATAATAATATACTTTCATGTACATTGTATACAAATTCTCCTTATTTCTTTTTTGCCTAAATGCTTTCAAAGAAATCTGCTGCATATTTGTTGTATGTAGAAAACTGGGATTAGCCATTTCAAAACACACACAGACACTTTCTTATGCCTTTGCATTAGACAGCTTTTGAAAACATTGTGACAAAAGGAGAAATTGCTCATAATGAGCAATTACTCTTTTTGCCACAATGTTTTTCAATTCTATTCACTATATTTCCATTTTTTGCATTAATGTTTTCAAAGTCATCTGCAGCATATTTGTTGTTTTAGGACTGGTTTAACCCTTTCCTTCATACGACAATTCTGCAGCAGATGACTTTGAACATATTTTGTCAAAAAATGGAAAATCTCTATAACTGAATTGAAAACCTGTGACTTAAATCGGAAAACATTATGGCAAAAGGAGAAATTGCTCGTTTTGAGCAATTTCTTCTTTTGTCACTATGTTTACAAAAATGTGTCTGCTGCAGAGGCATCAGAAAGCGTTTATATGAGGGAAAGGGTCAAAGCAATATGCAAATTTTGTAATCAATCATTTAAACCTTTACTTTATCCTCAGGCAAGATGTTAAGACCTCTTTTCAACCAGCAGATGACTTTTGAAAACATAGTGGCAAAGGGAGAAATTGCTCATGACAAGTCCTTTCCCAATTTATCCCTTTTCCTCATATAGACGCTTTCTGACGCCTCTGCAGCAGACAGTTTTTTGAAAACATAGTGACAACAGACGGAATTACTCAAAACAAGCAATGTCTGCTTTTGCCACAATGTTTTCCACTTTTAGTCATAGGTTATCCATTCAATTATATAGATTTTCTATTTTTTAACAAAATATGTTCAAAGTCGTTTGTTGCAGACTTGTCGTATGAGGGAAAGGGTTAACCAGTGTTATCAAGTGTTTTCAACAACTACAGCTTCATTCAAAGAGATTGCCAATGTTTTTGCCTGAACATTTTTTCGAAAGTCGTCTAATTCAGATTTGTACTAGTGAGGGGAATGGGTTAACCCTTTCCCTCATACGACAATTCTGCAGCAGACGACCGTGAACATATTTTGTCAAAAAATGGATATCTCTATAATTGAATGGATAACCTATGATTAAAAGTTGAAAAACATTGTGGCAAAAGGAGAAATTGCTCGTTTAGAACAATTTCTTCTTTTGTCACTATGTTTTCAAAAAGCTGTCTGCTGCAGAGGCGTCAGAAAACGCCTATATGAGGGAAAGGGCTAAACAAGTTAGTACATCATTTCCCCTAATGGCCTGCAACCTGTTCGATTTATACAATGCATTACCATATTGTATACCAAACATCTGTCTCTATATCAACCCTTTCCCTCATATAGACGCTTTCTGACGCCTCTGCAGCAGACAGTTTTTTGAAAACATAGTAACAAAAGAAGAAATTGCTTAAAACCAGCCATTCCACTTTTAGTCATAGGTTATACATTTAATTATAGAGATTTCTTATTTTTTGACAAAATATGTTCAAAGTCGTCTGCTGCATAATTGTTGTATGTGGGAAAGAGTTTAGATGTAACATATTGCTTATTGTAATCGGTTGCAACAATTCAAAATATAAAATCGCGTTTGAGAACAGAAACCTGTAATAACAAAACAAGAGGACCATGAGATCTCTGTATTACCCATATGAGTTCAATGGGATCTCTTGAATAAATTAAAAGTTTTAAATGTATCATGTTTTGCTGTCCTACCTGTCAACCACACATAATGGGTCAGAAGTAAGTCAGCATTAAAAAAGACTCAAAAAGAAATCTTCCCAGCACTTCACTCAAAACCTTTTCCCTCATATAACAGATCTGCAGGAGATGATTTCTAAAACATTTAGTCAAAAATATGGAATATCTCCCTGAATTAAAGTTAAATTATTGAATAGACATCTATTGCAGATGTGTCTGTAAGAGGAAAAGTGTTAAACTTTCTTTTGAAAAGAAGTTCTTGTCAGGAACATTATTGCGATGTTTAGGAAACATTTAAAAGTGTTGTCAGGAACATTATTGCGATGTTTAGGAAACATTTAAAAGCATTGTCAGGAAAATTATTGTGATGTTTAGGAAACATTTGCAAGGTTTCAAGATTAGAGAGTTTAGCAACAACAAAATCTATGAACTTCTACGACAGCCCCCACCTACACCCCATCTGTAAATGAACAAGCCAATATACCATGGGAGCACATGATTGGAATAAATTCAGCAGTTAAATGGTTCACTAACATGCTTAATATATATATATATAAACAAGAGGGCCCTGATGGCCCTGGATCGCCCACCTTAATTATACAATGTACTGCAATGCAAAACACATCAAGACAATTATTCTGAATGCAACCTCCACAGTGTTAACAAGATTTTCCTTCATTTGGCCTAGTGATCTATATTTTTTTACCTGATATGACCCATATTCCAACATGGACTAGATATCATCAAGACAACATTCTGACAAAGTTTCAACTTGCTCAAAGTAAAAATGCGGCCTCCGGAGTTTGAACAATATTTTCCTTTATTGACCTAGTTTCTGATCCAATATGACCCATATTCGAACTTGACCTAGATATAATTCAGACAAACATTCTGACCAAATTTAAAGCTGCTGAAGCAATGAATGAATGTATATTGTTTTATGGCGCATCGACAGCTAAGGTCATTTAGCGCGCAATTAAATTTAATTATTCATGATCCCTGGGTAAACAAACCAGTACTAGGCTAGAAAATGTGCCTTGCCTAAGGGCACTCCACCATGACCGTAGTGCCGCGACTGGGGATCGAACACGGGACACCCGGTTTCGAAATCCCCGACGCTAACCACTCGACCACAGCGGATTCCTCTGCTGAAGCAAAAACTGCGGCATCCAAAGTGTTCACAAGAGCTTCCTTCAATTTGATCTAGTGACCTAGTTTTTGACCCAGCATGACTCATATCCGAATTTGGCCTACATATCATCAAGAAAAACATTCTGATAAAGTTTCAACATGCTGAAATTAAAAATGCAGTATCCAGAGTGTTAACAAGATTACCCTTCAATTTGACCTATTGACCTAGTTTTTAACCCGGCATGACTCATATCCGAACTTGGCCTAGATATCATTTAGACAAACATTCTGACCAAATTTCAAGCTGCTGAAGCAAAACATACGACTTCTACAGAGTTAACAAGATTTTCCCTCAATTTGGCCTAGTGACCTAGTTTCTGATCCAATATGACCCATATTTGAACTTGACCTAGATATCTTTAAGACAAACATTCTGACCAAATTTCAAGTGTTAACAAGATTTTCCTTCAATTTGACCTAGTGACCTACTTTTTGACCTGACGTGACCAATGTTCGAACTAGACCTACATATCATCAAGACAAACATTCTGATAAAGTTTCAACATGCTCAAATTGAAAATGTGGCCTCCAGAGTGTTAACAATATTTCCTTTCAAATCGACCTAGTGACCTAGTTTTTGACCTCATATGGCCCAGTTTCGAACTTGTCCAAGATTTCATGGAGATGAACGTTCTGATAAACTTTCATGAAGATTGGATGCAAAATGTAGCCCGTAGAGTGTTAACAAGCTCAAATGTTGACGACGCACAACGCACGACGGACGGACACCGGACAAAATGTGATCACAATAGCTCACCTTGCACTTCGTGCATAGGTGAGCTAAAAAATAATCAAAAAAGAAAATCAACAATATTTAAGTATTCATTCAAAACACATATTAAACCTTTCTCACATACAAATGCTTGTTAATGCCTCTGCAGCAGACGACTTTGAAAACAAAGTGGCAAAAGAAGAAATTATTCATAACTAGAACTATCACTGAATGTGATTAATACCCCCGAACGCCGCCCTGATAGGAAAGGTTGTGAAATATTTAGAAACCCCACCTTAAAAGGACAATGTTATGGATCGGGTTATTCTTGTTTTGTTCATTTTTGGATAACAAAGGGCAATAACTCTGTAATTATGTAAAGTAGAGTTATGGTTCTTGTACACTGCACTTCCTCTGATTATGCTCTACCGTTGTATGTAGTTTTATTAGATTCCATCTGTTAGTTATTAAATAATTCTCCGGACAAGAAAAAGTAACATAGGGCAATAACTCTGTATTTAGGTAAAATAGAGTTATGGTTCCTGTACACCGCACTTCCTCTCAATGTGTTGTATCATCCTATGATGTTTTATTAAATTCCAACAATTAGTTTTAAAGTTATGCTCCGGACATGACTCTACGAACAAGAAAAAGTAACAAAGGGTAATAACTCTGTAATTATGTAAAGTAAAGTTATAGTTCTTGTACACTACACTTCCTCTGATTATGCTCTACCATTGTATGTAGTTTTATTAGATTCCATCTGTTAGTTATTAAGTAATTTTCTGGACAAGAAAAAGTAACAAAGGGCAATAACTCTGTATTTAGGTAAATTAGAGTTATGGTTCCTGTATACTGCACTTCCTCTCAATGTGTTGTATCATCCTATGATGTTTTATTAAATTCCAACAATTAGTTTTAAAGTTATGCTCCGGACAAGACTCTACGAACAAGAAAAAGTAACAAAGGGCAATAACTCTGTAATTATGTAAATTAGAGTTATGGTTCTTGTACACTGCACTTCCTCTGATTATGCTCTACCATTGTATGCAGTCTTATTATATTCCATCTGTTAGTTATCAAGAAATTCTCCGGACAAGAAAAAGTAACAAAGGGCAATAACTCTGTATTTAGATAAAATAGAGTTATGGTTCCTGTACACCACACTTCCTCTCAATGTGTTGTTTCATCCTATGAAGTTTTATTAAATTCCAACAATTAGTTTTAAAGTTATGCTCCGGACAAGACTCTACGAACAAGAAAAAGTAACAAAGGGTAATAACTCTGTAATTATGTAAAGTAGAGTTATAGTTCTTGTACACTACACTTCCTCTGATTATGCTCTACCATTGTATGTAGTTTTATTAGATTCCATCTGTTAGTTATTAAGTAATTTTCTGGACAAGAAAAAGTAACAAAGGGCAATAACTCTGTATTTAGGTAAATTAGAGTTATGGTTCCTGTATACTGCACTTCCTCTCAATGTGTTGTATCATCCTATGATGTTTTATTAAATTCCAACAATTAGTTTTAAAGTTATGCTCCGGACAAGACTCTACGAACAAGAAAAAGTAACAAAGGGCAATAACTCTGTAATTATGTAAATTAGAGTTATGGTTCTTGTACACTGCACTTCCTCTGATTATGCTCTACCATTGTATGCAGTCTTATTATATTCCATCTGTTAGTTATCAAGTAATTCTCCGGACAAGAAAAAGTAACAAAGGGCAATAACTCTGTATTTAGATAAAATAGAGTTATGGTTCCTGTACACCACACTTCCTCTCAATGTGTTGTTTCATCCTATGAAGTTTTATTAAATTCCAATAATTTGTTTTAAAGTTATGCTCCGGACAAGACTCTACGAATAAGAAAAAGTAACAAAGGGCAATAACTCTGTAATTATGTAAATTAGAGTTATGGTTCTTGTACACTACACTTCCTCTGATTATGCTCTACCATTGTATGTAGTTTTATTAGATTCCATCTGTTAGTTATTAAGTAATTTTCTGGACAAGAAAAAGTAACAAAGGGCAATAACTCTGTATTTAGATAAAATAGAGTTATGGTTCCTGTACACCACACTTCCTCTCAATGTGTTGTTTCATCCTATGAAGTTTTATTAAATTCCAACAATTAGTTTTAAAGTTATGCTCCGGACAAGACTCTACGAACAAGAAAAAGTAACAAAGGGCAATAACTCTGTAATTATGTAAATTAGAGTTATGGTTCTTGTACACTGCACTTCCTCTGATTATGCTCTACCATTGTATGTAGTTTTATTAGATTCCATCTGTTAGTTATTAAGTAATTCTCCGGACAAGAAAAAGTAACAAAGGGCAATAACTCTGTATTTAGATAAAATAGAGTTATGGTTCCTGTACACCGCACTTCCTCTCAATGTGTTGTATCATCCTATGAAGTTTTATTAAATTCCAACAATTTGTTTTAAAGTTATGCTCCGGACAAGACTCTACGAATAAGAAAAAGTAACAAAGGGCAATAACTCTGTAATTATGTAAATTAGAGTTATGGTTCTTGTATACTGCACTTCCTCTCATTATGCTCTACCATTGTATGTAGTTTTATTATATTCCATCTGTTAGTTATTAAGTAATTCTCCGGACAAGAAAAAGTAACAAAGGGCAATAACTCTGTATTTAGGTAAAATAGAGTTATGGTTCCTGTACACTGCACTTCCTCTCAATGTGTTGTATCATCCTATGAAGTTTTATTAAATTCCAACAATTAGTTTTAAAGTTATGCTCCGGACAAGGAAATCGCAACGGACCAACTGACCGACCGACCGACCGACCGACCGACCGACCAACCACAGGGTGACTCCAATATACCCCCTCTAAATTACATGTATTCATCACAAGATGAAAATTATAATTTCTTATGTGCAGACATGTTCAGACTCTATCCTTTGACAACTTTAAAGAAGAACTTATTCATGATTAATATGAACCTTTCTCATTTTGTCACACTATGTCAAAACACTGTGTTTCGACTCTATTCAATAATGTTACATTCATTGATAGGTATATTCCTTATTATTACCTACATGTTCTCAAAGACTTCTGCTGGTGACTTTTTTCACATAGGAAAGAGTTTAACCCTTTACCTCATATCGACGCTTTCTGACACCTGTCTGCCTCAGACAGCTTTTTGAAAACATAGTGACAAAAGAAGAAATTGCTCAAGATGAGCAATTTCTCCTTTTCCCACAATGTTTTACGCTTTTATAGGTTATCTATTCAATTATAAAGATTTTCTATTTTTTGACAAAATATGTTCAAGGTCGTCTGCTGCAGAATTATCGTATAAGTGAAAGGGTTTTAAACCCCTTCCCTGATACACCAAACATCTGACATCTCTGCAATAGACAACTGATTATAATCAATTCCTTCAATTACTCTACAATGTTTTCATTCCTTCTAACAGACATATATATACACAACCACAAGTATAATTGAGAAATTACTTGTTTCCCCACAATGTAGATCTTCATTTTATAAAACAAATCTGCAGCAGACAAATTTGAGAACATTTAGTCGAAAATATGAAAAATCTCTATACATAAAAGTTTAAATTATTTAAAAGAGTTGAAAGACTGGTGGCAAAAGGATAAATTGCTCGTTTTTGAGCAATTTCTCCTTTTGTCACAATGTTTTTAAAAGTCATCTGCAGCAGAGGTGTTAGAAAGCGTCTGTATGTGAGAAAGGCTTAAAATATCACAACAAGTTAATTGTTAATACAGATATGCTCATCTTACATTCACTGCATTGTTTTAACTCTTTCTTCATCACAAACAAAATCTGACATCAAAGCAGAGTAAAAATTTTGAAAACAATATGAAAAAGTGAAATGGACCAAAATGAGCAAGTTCTCATTTTCCTACAATGTTTTAACCTTTGTTTTTTCGATATTTTCTCATAATTTTTCAAAGTGTTACAATTTTGTCTCAGATGGGTTTTTTAACACTTTCCCTCATATAGACGCTTTCTGACGCCTCTGCTGCAGACGGCTTTTTGAAAACATAGTGACAAAAGAAGAAATTGCTCAAAACGAGCAATTTCTCCTTTTGCCACAATGTTTTCCAATTTTAGTCATAGGTTATCCATTCAATTATAGAAATGTCCTATTTTTTGACAAAATATGTTCAAAGTCATTTGCTGCAGAATTGTTGTACGAGGGAAAGGGTTAACCCTTTACCACATACATTAAATCAGAAGACGATTTTGGTTACCTCTAGACAAAATTATGGTACATATTTTTTTTTGATAGAGTTGGAAACATTGTGGCAAAAGACAACTTTAAAAACAATTATGCAAACATGGAAAATCTCCAAAAAATAAAAGTATAATTATTCAATAGAATTATTCATTATGAGCAACATCTCTTTTCCTCACACTGTTTTGTTTTCAAATGTTGTTTGATTTGTTTGTTTGTTTGTTTGGAGTTTAACGCCGCTTTCAACAGCTTTGGTCATATCACGGCGGTCAGTGCACCTACCCATGTTTTCCTGGCTTTCCCACACCAGTACTTACACAACATTCTTTCGAAGCCACTGACTACTTTCTCACATAGATCAGAGGTGAGAGGCAATGGAAAACATCGCTCGAAAGAATGTCGCCGCAACCGGGTATCGAACCCATGACCTCCAGATCACGAGTCAGATACGCTACCAATTGAGCTACCCGGCCGGGTCAAATGTTGTTTGAAGTAGACTCATCCCTTTCTTTCCCACATATAGACACTTTCTGACGCCTCTGCAACAGACGACTTTGTGAAAACGTTTTGCTCATAGTGAGCAATTTCTCCATTTGCCAGAATGTTCATAAATTTTCTTTCATTTAACCCTTTCCCTCATATAGACGCTTTTTGAGGCCTCTGCAGCAGACAGCTTTTTAAAAACAGTGACAAAAGAAGAAATTGCTCAAAACAAGCACTTTCTCCTTTTGTCACTATAGATGTTTTCAACTTTTAGTCATAGGTTTTCCATTCAATTATAGAGATTTTCCATTTTTTGACAAAATATGTTCAAAGTCATCTGCTGCAGAATTGTCGTATGAGGGAACGGGTTAGAGAGAATTTTTTGATTAAAATGTCTCCAAAGTTGTCTGCTGCGAATTTTCTGCATACATACATGTATATATGTGAACAACTTAAACATTTAAAGACACATGCTCCACGGTTTCCTTGGATTCCATCAGCTCCTTTTCTATTCTCTCCAGATTGTCCTTGGTCGGCAAAATACAAAAATCCTCTTGCTGAAGAAAGCTGTCCTCAATAACACAATCAAAATTGTCCTGAAAAGCTTCGAGGAAAAACGGAACAGTATCTTGGATCGTGATTTCCTGCTTGAGCTCCTCTGTGAGAGAAGTGACTCCTTTCCCTTCGATACCACAGGGAACGATATGTTTAAACCAGTCCAGGTCGGGGTTACAGTTCAGAGAAATCCCGTGAGTCGTGATGAAGCGGCTACCATGGATCCCTGAAAAGGAAATATTTATAAGGTAACCCTTTCCCTCATGTAGAAGCTTTACGACGCCTCTGCAGCAGAAGGCTTTTTAAAAAACATTGTGACAAAAGAAGAAATTGCTCAAAACGAGCAATTTCTCCTTTTGCCACTATGTTTACCACTTTTAGTCATCCATTCAATTGTAGAGATTTTCTATTTTTTGACAAAATATGTTCAAAGTCGTCAGCTGTAGAATTGTCATATGAGGTCGTTTTGCACATACAACAAATCTGCAGCAGATGACTTTGAAAACAATAATAGGCAAAAAATATGAAAATTTCTTTAAAATGAAAAAAATTGTTACTTTTTTTCAGAGAAGAAAACTTTTGCCTGAATGTTTTTGAAATTGGTCTGCTTAATGTTTGTAAAAGTCATCTGTCTGCATGTGAGAAAGGGACGGAGAAAGGTAAGGAGAAAGAGAAGGAGAAAGGGAAGAAGAAAGGGAAGAAGGAGAAAGGGGTAAACTGAATTATTCATTTATAGCAATACAGATAATTAGCCAAACATGCTAAGAAATGCACGCCATATCTTACAACTGTTTAACCCTTTCCCACATTTATAAGACAATTCTGCAGCAGACGACTTTGAAAACATATTGGCAAAAAATGTGATATCTCGATAAATGCAAGTTCAATCATTAAATAGAGTTGAAGACATTGTGGCAAAAGGGGAAATTGCTCATCTTGTAGAAAATCTTGAAGAAATTGTTACTATTGTTCAGAGAAGAAAACTTTTGCATGAATGATTTTGAAATTGGTTTACTCAATATTTGTAAAAGTCATCTGCTGCAGATGTGTCTGCTTGTGAGAAAGGAAAGGAGAAAGTGAATCATTCATTTAGCAATACTGGTAATTAGCTAAACATACTAAGAAATGCACACCATATCTTACCCTTTCCCACATTTATAAGACAATTCTGCAGCAGACGACTTTGAAAACATACTGGCAAAAATGTGAATATTTTCGATAAATGAGAGCTCAATCATTAAATAGAGTTGAAAACATTGTGGCAAAAGGGGAAATTGTTCAACAAGAGCAATTTTTCCTTTTGCCACAATGTTTTTAAAAGTCGTCTGCTGCAAATGCATTGGAATGCGTCTGCAAGTGGGAAAAGGATAAATCTCAGAATATCAAGAGCTTTACACCTTACAACATACAGATTATCTGATATTTGGCCCATAGCACTTTAAACTCTTTCCCTCATACAGACAAATTTGGATCAATGTAGCAGACAACTTAAAATCAAGGTAAGCAATCTCTCCTTTTCCCCCACAAGGATTTCATCTCTCTATATATATCCAAATCATACCTACTCATATTTAAGATGTAAACAAAAAATCCTCAAATATTTTCAAAGCAGACAAACTCGGTAATAGTTTATCAGGACAACACTTTGTCATGCCATTATAAGACGATCAGTCAGAAAGTATTCTTTAACCAATTCCCACATGCAGATGCATTTTGACGATCTGTATTAGACTACTTTTGAAAAAAATTGAAGCAACAGGAGATATAGCTCATCACTAGCAATTTTTCCATTTACAACATTGTTTTCAATCCTATTCAATTATCAAATTTTTATTTATTTTTCCCCCCATTTTTTTGCCATAAGGTTTTCAAAGTCATCTGCTGCAGAATTGTGCTGTAAGTTGGTAGGGGTCAAATAAACTTTTTGAAACAAATGAATTTTATATTTATAATATATGCAATATTTTCAAATGAACCATTCCACTCAATTGAAAATAATGGAAGTTTAATTCCATTTTCAACAGTGTTTCAGTGGCTGTTTCTCCTACCCCACACAGCATTCTTCAAAGGCAACTGGCAACCTTCACAGATTGACTTGACAACTATCTTCGTCAATCATCAGATAGAATGAATAGCAATTTCTTCTTTAGCCACAATGTTTTCAATTATTATACTTTAATTTAACCCTTTCCCACATACAACAAATCTGCAGCAGACCACTTTGAAAATGTCTACTAAAAAATATGGAAAATCTCTATAATTGTAGGTATAATAACCAAACAAAGTTTAAAACATTGTGGCAAAAGGAGAAAATGCTCATTTGAGTAATTTCTCCTTTTGTCACAATGCTTTCAAAAGTTGTCTGCTGCAGATGCGTCAAAATGCTTTCCATAGGTGGGAAAGGGTTAAAGAGATTTTCACATTTTTGTGCTGCTGAAAATTTGTTGCATGTGAGAAAGCTAACTAAGCAAGGATTAATGTTTCCATGACAGAATCAACTATGACAGCTTGACAACTCAGTGGCAGACGAATTTGGAAAATGTCATGGTGATAAGGAGAAATTGCTCTTAATAAGCGATATAAACTAGAAATACTGTGAGCAAAGCTCACTAAAGAATACCCCCCGCTCCCCTCCCAAAGCATCGGATACATTGGTAAAGTTTCTACTTTGCTTATCTTCCCTTGGAAGAATCTGAGGAGAAAAATCTTCCTTCATGCATATCTACATATAATGTGTAGCCTTCATATACAGTTTGAATCAGTAGTGCTTACAAGAAATGTGGAGGTATGTGCACAGGAGTCCCTCGCAGGTAACCTCTAAGTTGAATTATCTGCCCTTGGAAGAATCCGAGGCGTATGATCTTCCTTCATGCATATCTACATATGATGTGTAACCTTCATGTAAAGTTTGAACCAAATCCATTGAGCCGTTTAGGAGGAGTAGTGCTTACAAGAAATGTGGAGGTATGTGCACAGGAGTCCCTCGCAGGTAACCTCTAAGTTGAATTATCTGCCCTTGGAAGAATCCGATACATATGATCTTCCTTCATGCATATCTACATATGATGTGTAACCTTCATGTAAAGTTTGACCCAAATCCATTGAGCCATTTAGGAGGAGTAGTGCTTACAAGAGATGTGGAGGTATGTGCACAGGAGTCCCTCGAAGGTAACCTCTAAGTTGAATTATCTGCCCTTGGAAGAATCCGAGGCGTATGATCTTCCTTCATGCATATCTACATATGATGTGTAACCTTCATGTAAAGTTTGAACCAAATCCATTGAGCCGTTTAGGAGGAGTAGTGCTTACAAGAAATGTGGAGGTATGTGCACAGGAGTCCCTCGCAGGTAACCTCTAAGTTAAATTATCTGCCCTTGGAAGAATCCGAGGCGTATGATCTTCCTTCATGCATATCTACATATGATGTGTAACCTTCATGTAAAGTTTGAACCAAATCCATTGAGACGTTTAGGAGGAGTAGTGCTTACAAGAAATGTGGAGGTATGTGCACAGGAGTCCCTCGCAGGTAACCTCTAAGTTGAATTATCTGCCCTTGGAAGAATCCGAGGCATATGATCTTCCTTTATGCATATCTACATATGATGTGTAACCTTCATGTAAAGTTTGACCCAAATCCATTGAGCCGTTTAAGAGGAGTAGTGCTTACAAGAAATGTGGAGGTATGTGCACAGGAGTCCCTCGCAGGTAACCTCTAAGTTGAATTATCTGCCCTTGGAAGAATCCGAGGCATATGATCTTCCTTCATGCATATCTACATATGATGTGTAACCTTCATGTAAAGTTTGAACCAAATCCATTGAGCCGTTTAGGAGCAGTAGTGCTTACAAGAAATGTGGAGGTATGTGCACAGGAGTCCCTCGCAGATAACCTCTAAGTTAAATTATCTCCCCTTGGAAGAGTCCGAGGCGTGTGATCTTCCTTCATGCATATCTACATATGATGTGTAACCTTCATGTAAAGTTTGAACCAAATCCATTGAGCCGTTTAGGAGGAGTAGTGCTTACAAGAAATGTGGACATACGGACAGACGGACAGACGGACAGACAGGGTGATTCCTATATACCCCCCCAAACTTTGTTTGCCGGGGGGTATAATAATATAATACTACCTTAGACTCTGACTGCAGTATTAACAACCAAAAATCATAAAAGGATCCATTGAATTAAAACACTGTAACTAAAAAAGTAATGTCTCCTTTTCTTACAATGTGAATTATGCCATTGTCTACATTTTTCTTTTCTTTTTATCTTAACTCTTTCAGCGACAAAGGTAATATTGAGGTTTATGCAAACAATACAGATTCAGGTGAGTCAGCTCGTAACGAGCTGTCTCAGCTGAAATCAGCATTGCTTGCCTTTTAGTTATCAAAATAGTCCAAACTTTTATTACATGAGAAATGGAGACGCCCGATTTTGAAAATGGAAGAGTCTACATTAATCAATTCAGCGCTGAAAGAGTTAAGAAGGTTTTCATTTTGATAAATCTTAAAACCAACATACTCATATTGATTCATGAGAAAGGCAAATGAACAAATAGCTTTATTCAAAGAGAAAACATTGTGAGAAAATGTTGATCAAAGAATGAGCTTTCTCAAGCTAAAAGGGATCTTTTGTTGCACCACTGTTATGGCATCGTTACAATGAGAGGGGAGTCAGAGGGAAACAAATGAGACTAAAAATCTGCAGCAGACAACATTGAAAACATGGTGACAAAAACCTGAAAAATCTCCATAAAAAAAAAGCTTAATTGTTAAATAAAGCTGAAAACATTGTGGCCAAAGGGATCATGAGCAATTTCACCTTTGACCACAATGTTTTCAAAAGTCGTCTGCTGCTATTGAGCAAAATGCGTCTGCAGGTGGGAAAGGGTTAATCCTTTCCCACTTGAAGACGCATTTTGATGCATCTGTAGCAGATGATTTTTCAACTATTTTCAATTTTTGCCTGGATGATTTCAGTTGCCTGCTGCAGATTTAATGTACTGTAAGCGGTAAAGAATTAAAACTATGACTCTTTTCAGTGTAGAAGTCACAGAATCTTCACTGTTTGCAGATGCAATAAAGACCCCTTTTCGCTAGAGACAGCTCAAGTCTATACCTATAGCACCAATTTTCCTGTCATCAATCCACACTCCTGTATTTTCTGTTGTTGTTGCCTTGAGTTTAAAACTATCACATGTTTTGATCATTGTCTTTTCAAGATTGCACACATAGTCTCTCATTCCCATACCGAAATGTTTCAGATTAATAATCGGGTATGCCACCAGCTGGCCAGGTCCGTGAAACGTGATCAATCCCCCGCGGTTTGTTTTCTGAAAGTCAGCACCGAGACTTTTGAGTTTCTCCTCGAGCTTTGGAGTGTATTCTTTGCTTCGTAATCCGACGGTGTACACTGGATTGTGTTCGGCAAGAAGGATCACATTGTATCCTTTAGAAGTCTGTCTGCCCAGTAGCTCGTCTAAGTGAAACCTTTCGTATCTTTTTTGAATGTCAAAAGCACTCACAAATCCCATTCGTTGTAGGTTGATCACATGGACCAACCGTCTTGCAGTTAACATCTTGACTGGCCAATGGTATTTTGGTTTATAAATGTTGATTTATCAATCTCTGAAATGATACAAAACAATACTTTGAAGAAAGATTTAATTACAATGTAGTACAATGCTAGTTTAAACCTTTCCCTTGTATGATATCGTTACAAAATGAAATTAGTATGCTATGAAAACAACTCTGAAAAAGAGATGTAACATATTTTTCTGACGCCTCTGCAGCAGACAGCTTTTTGAAAACAGTGTCGAAAGAAGAAATTGCTCAAAACCAGCAATTTCTCCTTTTACCACAATGTTTTCCACTTTTAGTTATTGGTTATCCATTCAATTATAGAGATTTTCTATTTTTTGACAAAATATGTTCGAAGTCGTCTGCTGCAGATTTGTTGTATGTGGGAAAGGGTTAAAAAAGTTGTCTGTCACAAAGGCCGTTTTGTCTGGATCTGACACTCTGGGATTAAAATGAAGATGTTTAAACCCTTTCCTGAATAAACAACCTGCAGCAGACGACTTTGAAATAATCTTGGGGGAAATATGAAAGATCTCTATAATTAAGAGCATAATTTCATAACAAGAGTAGATAGCATTGTGGGAAAGGAAAAATTGCTAATAATAAGCTTCATTTTCAAAAGTCGTCTGCTGCATTAATTTTGAAGATGGGAAAGAATTATAATCAATCCTGAATAAGTACATTTATATATAATGGCCACATATGTTGCACTCATTTGATTGTCAAGCAAAACAATGTCTTATTGTGAAAAAACATTGTGAGAGGAATCAACAGCAATTAATTATTAATTAAAGAAGAAAACATCAACAAATCTATAGTTGACAAACTTTGAAAATATCAAGTCAATCCTATGGAAAATCAATGTAAATATTGAATATATACAGCTTTAAACAATAGGAAACAAGAGCTGTCGGAGGACAGTGCGCTCAACTTTTTTGTGCTTGCCATTAAAACAAAATTGTTTTGGGTGATAGAGAAAATATAACCAAGTACGTACTATATATATATACTTTATCATATTATTTATAAGCAAAGTACTTTTTAAGTCAAAATAGCGTCATAATTCTTACAAAAACCTTTACTGAATTATGCACTCTTGGCTGTAATGGTGGAGGTAATGGTAAAAAGATGTTTGTAAGCAATATCTTTAATTGTTTTGAAAAAAATTTGATTTGGTCTTAATAACTTAACCAAAATTTAAATTGAAAAAAGGGCCATAATTCTTAAACAAAACTTGACAAGAGTTATGTACCCTTGTCTGTTGATGGGGGTAATGATGATAAATAAGTATTGTAAGTGTATAAGCTAAATCACTAATGGTTTTGAAAAAAGGTGGGGTTGTTACAAAAAACTTAACAAAAATTCTAAGGCGAAAAATGGCCATAATACTTACAAAAACCTTGACAGAGTACTCTTGTCTGTTGATAGAGGTAATGATGGTGAATAAGTGTTTTAAGTTTCAAAGCAATATCTGTAATGGTTTTGACAAACAAGAGGGCCATGGTGGCCCTGGAATCGCTCACCTGATTTTTTTATTTTTTCACTTTAGCTATATAAGCCCCGCCCCCTGGCAGCCATAGTTTCCGACCAATCAACTTGGCTTGAAGGAATGTGATACCCTAGGAACATTTCTACAAAATTATTTGAAAATCGGCCTGACACTTTGGAGGAGAATTTTTTTTAAGTTTTCACTATAGCCATATCATGCAAAATAGCCCTGCCCACTGGCAGCCATGTTTTTTGACCAATCAACATGGCTTAAAGGAATCTGAAAGTGGGTCATCCAAGGAACATTTCTACAAAATTATTTGAAAATCAGCCAGACACTTTCGGAGAAGAAGATTTTTTAAGTTTTCACTATAGCCATATAAGGCAAATTAGCCCCGCCCCCCCTGGCGGCCATGTTTTTTGACCAATCAACTTGGATTGAAGGAATCTGATAGAGGGTCATCCAAGGAACATTTCTACAAAATTATTTGAAAATCGGTCTGACACTTTCGGAGGAGAAGATTTTTTAAGTTTTCACTATAGCCATATAAGGCAAAATAGCCCCGCCCCCCTGGCGGCCAATTGTTTTTTGACCAATCAACATGGCTTGAAGGAATCTAATAGAAGGTCATCCAAGGAGCATTTCTACAAAATTATTTGAAAATCGGCCAACCAGTTTGGGAGGAGAAGATTTTTTAAGTTTTCACTATAGCCATATAAGGCAAAATAGACCTGCCCACTGGCGGCCATGTTTTTCGACAAATCAACATGGCTTGAAGGAATCTGATAGTGGGTCACTTAAGGAACATTTCTTCAAAATTATTTGAAAATCTAATAAGAAAATCGGCCGGACACTGTCGGAGAAGATTTTTTAAGTTTTCACTATAGCCATATAAGGCAAATTAGCCCCGCCCCCCCCTGCCGGCCAGGTTTTTCGACCAATCAACATGGCTTGAAGGAATCTGATAGAGGGTCATCCAAGGAACATTTCCACAAAATTATTTGAAAATAGGCCTGACACTTTCGGAGGAGAAGATTTTTTAAGTTTTCACTATAGCCATAAAAGGCAAAATAGCCCCGCCCCCCTGGCGGCCATGTTTTTTCGATCAATCAACATGGCTTGAAGGATCTGATAGAGGGTCATCCAAGGAACATTTCTACAAAATTATTTGAAAATCTGCCAACCAGTTTGGGAGAAGAAGAATTTTGAAGTCTTTTTCATTTCGTTGCCATGGAAACCAGAATTCTGCATGGATCCCAAAAATTTGAAGGAAATCTGGTGAGGTCATTGAGAGGATGCTTTCTGTGAAGTTTCATCCCAATTGACCCACTGGTTACTGAGGAGAAGAAGTTGACGGACGACGCACGCCGGACAAAAGGCGATCACAATAACTCACCTTGAGCAAAGCTCAGGTGAGCTAAAAAGTGAATTCAAATACAAAAACCTTAATCAATGTGTGACACCAATGCCTACGCCAGGGCGAGTAGTATAGCTAGCCTTTTCTTCAAAAAGTCGAGCTAAAAAGGAGAAATTGCTTTTTCTCCTAATAAATCACAATGCTGCAAGTTGAAAATGATTACAGTGAATTCTATAAGGAAAACTATTGCACTTTCAAACAAGCAAAATAGGATCTGAGGTGACAACATTCGATCACGACTAGAAGCCTCAATATTAGATCTTTCTAATAATAAATTTGGAAATAAGTCATATTGATATAGTTGAGAAGTGATCGCTATGTGTCACCCAGCCGGGGAACAGGCAACTTAACCCTTTCCCTCATACGAATATACAGCAGCAGACGACCTTGGAACACATTTTGTCAAAATATGGAATATCTCTATACTTGCATGGATAACCTATGACTAAAAGTGGAAAACATTGTGGCAAAAGGAGAAATTGTTCGTTTTGTCACTATGTTTTCCAAAAGCTGTCTACTGCAGAGGCGTTAGAAAGCGTCTTTATTAGGGAAAAGGTTAAAAATGCCAACTCGGGTAAAGGGGCAAAGAGATAGGATTTATTAATATTTATTGATATTTGCTTTAATTCATCAAAGTCGATCAATGATTTACATGAATCTGAACTTAGCTCTCATAATAAATACCTTCCCTCTTTCCAAATAAAAGATGGTTTCTCATGCTTCTGCAGAAGACGATTTTTGAAAACATTGTGGTAAAAGGAGATATAACAGAACATATTAAGATAAATAGTGCATTCCTTTGTTTTTCTTACATATCAAACAGTTATTTAATCTTGAAATGTCTAAATGAGAATAAATGGGGGAAATCTGCAATGTTTTCATTTTTAGGTATGTGATTTATTTTCCCCAAGGATCATTAATTTTGCTTACATATTTTATGACCTGATTAAAATCAAAGATAAACTTGTTAACCAATAACATTTACAATCGCATCCTTTGGAAAATGAAAGTGTATTTTCATGAGTATGAAAAATGTTGGGAAAGAAGATAATGCTCCTGAATGAGCAGTTACTCTTTTTCAACAATGTTCGGAATAAGTGTCTGCTACAGGGGAAACTAAAGTTATATGTACATAGGAAAGGGAAATCAAATCGTAATTCTTCTTAACCCTTTCCCTCAAATAGACGCTTTCTGACGCCTCTGCAGTAGACGCCTGTTTGAAAACATAGTGACAAAAGAAGAAATTGCACAAAACGTGCAATTTCTCCTTTTGCCACAATGTTTTCCACTTTTTGTCACAGGTTATCCATTCAATTATGGAGATTTTCTATGTTTTGTCAAAATATGTTCAAAGTCGTCTGCTGCTGATTGATTGATTGGGGTTTAACGCTGTTTCAAAACAAGAGGGCCAAAATGGCCCTAAATCGATCACCTAATTGATAGTAAATTAGTAGCAAATATTTAACTGCAAATATCTGGGAAAATTTGATCAAGGAGTGCAAATGAAACTGCAAGGAGTGGACACTTCTCAAGAAACAGCTTATTAGTAAAGGCCATTTATATCTTGAAATCTAACGAGAACTTTAATAAGAATGGAATTATAAAGTTTTTGTCATTTTGCACCTTTCCTGATGCCGCCTTGCTGCCCTGTTTTTCAACGAAATCAATATGGCTTCAACAGTTTATTTAGATTGTCACTTAAGGAACATTTCTACCAAATTATCTTGCAATCGCACAAGCAGATTATGGAGGAAAAGGATTTTAAAATTTGGGTATTTTTCTCACTTTCTGATGCCGCAGCAACCAAAGTTCTCAAATGAAATTAAATCTTTGAACAATTTTGAAAGAGGACCACCAAAGGAACATTCCTGTGATGTTTTGTGGAAATTGGTCAATTGGAATGGTAGGAGTTGGTTGTCATTTGTAGCTAAAAGTTCAATTTACCCCTTTTGTGATGACGCCTGGTTGATATGATTGTGTAACCAATCAAAACGGCTTAAACAAATTAAATAGAGGATCATTACAGTAAGATTTGTATTATATTTTCTTAAAATCAAACACTTTCATAAAAATGGAATTTTCAAATTTTCAAATTTTGCCCCTTTTCTGATGCCGCCTGACTGCCATGTTTTTCGACCAATCAGTATGGCTTGAACAATTTTTATAGAGGGTCACCCAAGGAACATTTCTACCAAATTATATTTGAATCTGACAGGCAGATTCGGAGGAGAAGATTTTTAAAGTTTGGACATTTTGTCCCCTTTCTGATGCCGCAGCAACCAAAGTTCTCAATGGAATTTAAATCTTTGAACAAATTTGAAAGAGGACCACCGAAGGATCATTCTTGTGATGTTTTGTGGAAATTGGTCTATTGGAATGGTAGGTGTTGGTTGTCAATTGTAGCTAAAAGTTCAATTTACCCCTTTTGTGATGACGCCTGGTTGCTATGATTGTGTAACCAATCAAAACGGCTTAAACAAATTAAATAGAGGATCATTAAAGTAAGATTCTTATTATATTTTCTTTAAATCAGACAAACACTTTCATAACAAGAGGCCCATGAGGGCCTCCCTTACGGAAATTTCTTATATGTGACATATATGAGAAAGTTATATGGCACATATATGTCCCTTATACTTGATTTCATATATGTCCCGTATATGGATTTTAGATGTAAATGAGATGCAAATGAGATGTAAGTGCCTTATAAAGCACATACATGTTCTAATATATATGTCACATATATGTCCCTTATAAGGGACATATATTGGTCTTATAAGAGACATATATGTCAACCACATATATGTCCCTTATAAGGGACATATATTGGTCTTATAAGAGACATATATGTCAACCACATATATGTCCCTTATAAGTCCCATATATGTCCCTTGTACAGATAAATTGCACACATTCAGATCTGTGATGACATTGTTGAAAAAGGAGGGATTGTTTGAAGCAAGCAATTTCTCCTTTTGCAGCAATGTTTTAAAGATATTCAACTATTGGACAAATTATTGAAAAATATTTTACGCACAACAAATGGATAAATTGTCACTGAAAAATTCGCAAAAAAAGAAGGGGTAAGTAACATAATATTTTAATCAAATTTAACAGAAACATTTTCAATATCAAATAAAAACAACAATACAGCAAACAATGTCTTGTCCTTCTTCCCTTGCTTGTCCATGATCTCTTGATTTGTCCATTATGCAAGTGATTGCCAACAAAAGTGTACGTAACAGGCTAACGGCTAGCATCTGAAATTTAAGAACATTTTGCTTTTAATCAAAATATCATATGTTACCCTTTCCATTTGCAGATAACATTTGAAAACAGCCATTTCTCTTTTTTTCACAATGATTCATAATTAAACTCCATTCAAATTTCATTTTTCCAAAGACGTTTTCAGCAATTTGCTGCAGATTTATTTTGTGTGGGAAAGGGTTAACTGGAAAATAAAAATCAAATAAGTCCTTCTGTTACAGTGTAAAAATATAAAAATGTATCCTGCATTATCCGAAAATGGATATATCCGAGTACTACGCTAGTTTCGTAGTTATTCAAGTGAGCTCTCGCTTTTCTGTTTAGAAAAAAAACAGTAATCCCGTAAAAATATCGGATATTAAGAACAAAAAAACGTAAGATTATATAGGCTAGCATAGGTATTTTTCAACAAACACGCATCGAGGTGTTTAAAGTTAATCCAAAACAGTTTTTGTATTGTTGACATAAATGCAAATGGCGGCCATCAGCGAACTCGTGGCTGATACGGACTAGAATTGCTATATTGTCTTCAATTTTAGGCCGATTAAAAAATATATATATATCAAAATAAAGCTCGGATTATAAGGTTTAATTTGATTATGATCATAAATACACAAACCTGGTAGTTATGATGATATCACCGAAGCTGCACAGCAAAGTTTATAGTGTTGTTACCGGATGTTAAAATCGTAACCCGGTTTGAAATGGTAACGGTTTGAAATCGGTGTCAATATGCCCGTTATAAACACACATTCGTAAGCGTTACAATTTAATCAACTGAAATATCACCATCTTAACATTTGTAGCAAGTAAAACTAAAAAATTACTAAAGATATAAAGATAATACAGATAGTTTAGACTGTAAGTTTAAAACATTGTTCTGTTGCAAATGGATAACATATAGTCAATGTAAGCTTGCCTTTTGGCAAACTGATTCTTTGGTTTAGGTTAAGAAATCACAATTTCTGTGACTTTTTAAAAAGTCATTATTCAAAATAGAATCTACATAGACATTTCAGTTGGTCATTGTATCTCTATAAGTTTAAATTAACTTAAATTAGCATGTAGTCAAGATATTGCCAAGATTGTAAATTAAAATATATATTTTTTGTGTTATTTGTTTTATTTTCTAAAAGACAATCATTTTGATACCCATATTGCAATATAAAAATATAATTTATGTGGAGTTTCATATTTTGTAAAAAAAGTTGATATGTGTGGACTTAGACTTTTCTGAAACATCAGACACTGCAAATTCTAAGTTCTCACTTATATGTGGAATATCATGCCATTTCAAGTTGATACTGTCTCAACTAATGACTGCCATATACGCAACATATATGTATTGGTGTTCTTATAACTCACCTATAAGGGACTTATATGGGACATATATGTATTGGTGTTCTTATAACTCACCTATAAGGGACTTATATGGGACATATATGTGAAGTAGAGCCATACTTATATTTGCCATATACATATAACTCACATAGTCAGCTTTTCATGAGACTTATATGTCCCATATATGTCTCTTATAAGGCACCTATAAGGGACATATAAGCTGCATATATGTTTGTGCTTTTAGATTCCGTAAGGGCTATGCTCTACTGGTATGGTTCTTTGGTCATTTTCAATCCAGAGCATGTATGTATGGTGAAGATCTGATAGTAAATGGAGGCTCTTTTGTGTTCACAAGCTGTATTATAGCAATTTTTACAATTTCATGGGCCATAATCCAGTCTTGCATGGGCGGATCTAGCTGGTTTTCAAAAGGAACCAAGCTCTCATCAATATTTAACTACTATCTAAGTTTGGTGAAGATCAGATAGTAAATGGAGCCTCTATTGTGTTCACATGCTCAATTATAGCAATTTGGACAATTTCAAGGGCCATAATCCAGTCTTGCATGGGCGGATCTGGCTGGTTTACGAAAGGAACCGAGCTCTCATGGATATCTTACTACTGTATAAGTTTGGTTGAGATACAATCAAAAGTGAAGACTGTATCATGTTAACAAGCTCTTTTATAGCAATTTTGACCATTTCAAGGGCCATAATCCAGTCATGCATGGGCAGATCTGGCTGGTTTTCGAAAGGAACCGAGCTCTCATGGATATCTAACTACTATATAAGTTTGGTTCAGATACAATCAAACGTGAAGACTGTATCGTGTTAACAAGCTCCTTTATAGCAAGTTTGACCATTTCAAGGGCCATAATCCAGTCATGCATGGGCGGATCTGGCTGGTTTTCGAAAGGAACCGAGCTCTCATAGATATCTAACTACTGTATAAGTTTGGTTGAGATACAATCAAAAGTGAAGACTGTATCGTGTTAACAAGCTCTTTTATAGCAATTTTGACCATTTCAAGGGCCATAATCCAGTCATGCATGGGCGGATCTGGCTGGTTTTCGAAAGGAACCGAGCTCTCATGGATATCTAACTACTGTATAAGTTTGGTTGAGATACAATCAAAAGTGAAGTCTGTATCGTGTTAACAAGCTCTTTTATAGCAATTTTGACCATTTCAATGGCCATAATCCAGTCATGCATGGGCGGATCTGGCTGGTTTTCGAAAGGAACCGAGCTCTGATGGATATCTAACTACATTATAAGTTTGGTTGAGATACAATCAAAAGTGAAGACTGTATCGTGTTAACAAGAAATTGTTTACGGACGGACGGACGGACGGACGGACGACGGACAAATCGCCACAACATAAGCCCTTCTGGCCTTTGGCCAGTAGAGCTTAAAATGGAATTTTCAAATTTTGTCATTTTGCCCCTTTTCTGATGCCGCCTGACTGCCATGTTTTTCGACCAATCAGTATGGCTTGAACAATTTTATAGAGGGTCACCCAAGGAACATTTCTACCAAATTATATTTGAATCTGACAGGCAGATTCGGAGGAGAAGATTTTTAAAGTTTGGACATTTTGTCCCCTTTCTGATGCCGCAGCAACCCAAGTTCTCAATGGAATTTTATTCTTTGAACAAATTTGAAAGAGGACCACCAAAGGAACATTCCTGTGATGTTTTGTGGAAATTGGTCTATTGGAATGGTAGGAGTTGGTTGTCATTTGTAGCTAAAAGTTCAATTTACCCCTTTTGTGATCACTCCTGGTTGCTATGATTGTGTAACCCATCAAAACGGCTTAAACAAATTAAATAGAGGATCATTAAAGTAAGATTCGTATTATATTTTCTTAAAATCAGACAAGCACTTTCATAAAAATGGAATTTTCAAATTTTGTCATTTTGCCCCTTTTCTGATGCCGCCTGACTGCCATGTTTTTCGACCAATCAGTATGGCTTGAACAATTTTCATAGAGGGTCAACCAAGGAACATTTCTACCAAATTATATTTGAATCTGACAGGCAGATTCGGAGGAGAAGATTTTTAAAGTTCGGACATTTTGCCCCCTTTCTGATGCCGCAGCAACCAAAGTTCTCAATGGAATTTAAATCTTTGAACAACTTTGAAAGAGGCCAACCAGAGGAACAGTCCTGTGATGTTTCACGGAAATTGTCCTTGGAGTTTGGGAGGAGATGATGTTTAAAGCTAAAAGTTAACGCCGGACGGACGGACGACGGACAAAAAGTGATCAGAATAGCTCACCTTGAGCCTTTGGCTCTAGGTGATCTAAAAAACAAGAGGCCGAAGAGGGCCAGTATCGCTCCACGGCCATAAGGCAAAAATAAAATCTCCAAACAGCCCTGCCCCCTGGTGGCTATTTTTTTTACCAACCACCATGGCTTAAAGGAATGTTTCTGTAAAATTATTTGAAAATCGGCCTGACACTTTCGGAGGAGAGGATATTTTAAGTTTTTACTATAGCCATATAAGGCAAAATAGCCCCACCCCCTGGCAGCCATATTTTTCAACCAATCAACATGGCTTGAAGGAATCTGATAGAGGGTAAGCCTAGAAATATTTCTACAAAATTATTTGAATATCAGCCAAACACTTTCGGAGGAGAAGATTTTTTAAGTTTTCACTTTGGTCATATAAGGCAAAATAGCCCCACCCTCTGGCTGCCATGTTTTTCGATCAATCAACATGGCTTGAAGGAATCTGATAGAGGGTCACCCAATGAACATTTCTACAAAATTATTTGAAAATCGGCTGAACACTTTCGGAGAAGAAGATTTTTTAAGTTTTCACTATAGCTATATAAGGCAAAATAGCCCCGCCCCCTGGCGGCCATGTTTTTCAACCAATCAACATTTCTTGAAGGAATCTAATAAAGGGTCACCCAAGGAACATTTCTACAAAATTATTTGAAAATCGGCCTGACACTTTTGGAGGAGAAGATTTTTAAAGTTTTCTCTTTAGTCATATAGGCAAAATAGCCCCGCCCTGTGACGGCCATGTTTTTTTACCAATCAACATGGCTTGAAGGAATCTGATTGAGGGTCACCCATGGAACATTTCTACCAAAAATTTTGAACATCTGCTGAACACTTTTGGAGAAGAAGATATTTTAAGTTTTCACTATTGCAATATAAGGCAAAATAGCCCCGTCCCCCTGGCGGCCATGTTTTTCAACCAATCAACATTTCTTGAAGGAATCTAATAAAGATTCACCCAAGGAACATTTCTACAAAATTATTTGAAAATCGGCCTGACACTTTTGGAGAAGAAGATTTTTTAAGTTCTCACTATTTTTTTCTTTCGGTTGCCATGGAAACCAGAATTTCGAATGGATCAAAAAAATTCGAAGGAATTTAGTAGAGGACATTGAGAGGATGCTTCCCATGAAGTTTCAACCAAATTGGCCAAGTGGTTAGGGAGAAGAAGTTGTTTAAAGGAAAAAGTTTACGCACGCACGCACGCACGACAGACAATTCGCCATGACATAAGCTCGACTGGCTTTCAGCCAGTGGAGCTAAAAATCAGTCGTAACACGGCAGCCATTCACCTACTCATATGTTTCCTGGTTTTCTAACACCAGTAACCCACACAACATACTCTCCATGCAACTGGCTGCTTTTCCAAAAGGACTGTTAGCCAAATGGTGAAAGACGAACGACGCTTGCTTGTCAGATTGACTTTTGTCAAAAGTCGGAAAGAATGTTTGTCGACCTGGGGTTCAAACGCACAACCCTTGGATAGACAAACTGCGTCGCTACCGACTGAACTACCGGGGCTTGGCTCATAACCTGGAGTAGGTATTAACCCTTTCCCTCATGTATAGACGCTTTCTGACACCTGATGGCAGCAGAAGGCTTTTTGAAAACACAGCGACAAAAAAAGCAGTTTCTCCTTTTGCCACAATGATTTCCACTTTTAGTCATAGGTTATCCATTCAATTATAGAGATTTTCTATTTTTTAACAACATATGTTCAAAGTTGTCTGCTGCAGAGAAATGTCGTATGAGGGAAACAAACGGTTATGATAATTCAGATTGTAAATTTAATCCTTTCCCACATACATGTACAACAAACCCTCAGCAGATGATTTTGAAAACATCTAGGCAAAAAAGGTGGGTAAACCTCTACAATTGAATCAATAACTTTTCAATAGATTTGAAAACTTTGTGGCAAAAGGGGAAATTGCTCGTTATGATCAATTTCTCTTTTTGCAAAAGTTGTTTACTGTAGAAGTGCCAAAAGGTGTCTGTAAGTGGGAAAGGGTTTTATTATGTATACCTCACGTGACTTTGTAATGTTAAATTCTCATATAGTCTCATCATGGGCAATTTCTTACTGTTGAAAACTTTGTGGCAAAAGGGTGAAACTGCTCATTAACCCTGCAGACGCATCTTGAAGCAATAGCAGCAGATGAATTTTGAAAACATTGTGGCAAAAGGTGAAATTGCTCATGACACATTTTGATTGATTGATTGATTGGGGTTTAACGCCGTTTTTAACAATTTCTCAGTCATATCACGGCGGCCAGTTCACCTACTCATCTGTTTCCTGGTTTTCTCACACCAGTACTCCACATAACAATCTTCCCAAGCAACTGGCTGCTTTTCCACATAGACTTAGCCCATTGGTGGAAGACGAATGATGCATGTAGCAATGACTTTTGTCAAATGTCGGAAAGAAAGTTGGCCGAGCCGGGTTTGGAACTCAAAACCCCTGGATTGACAGCCCGCATTATTACCGACTGAGCTACCGGGGCTCATTTTGAATAATAGCAGCAGATGACTTTTGAAAACATTGTGGCTAAACGTGAAATTGTTTTCAACTTTATTTAACAATAAAGCAATCTTTTATGGAGATTTTTCAGGTTTTTGTCACAATGTTTTCAAAGACGTGTGCTGTATATTTGTTGTATGTTGGAAAAGGTTAAGAGCAATTTCTTCTTTTGCCACAATGTTTTCGAAAAGCGTCTACTGCAGGAGCGCCAAAAGGCGTCTGTAAGAGGGAAAGGCCCGGTTAATACATGTAATATAAAAGAAACAATCTGAATGAATGAAAGACCACTTTAACCCTTTCCCATATACAACAAACCTGAAGAAGACAACTTTTGAAAACATCTTGGCAAAAACTATGGAAAAATCTCTATAAATGAAAGTATAATAATTGAATAGAGTTGAAAACATTATGGCAAAAGGAGAAATTGCTCATTATGACAATATTGTTTTGAAAAGTAGTCTGCTGCAGCGGCTTCAACACATAAGTTTATGGAAATGGGAAAAGGAGAAAGGAGAATGTGAGGAAAGAAAAAATAATTATGTAAAGAGCATTTACTCCTTTTTCTATGATGATTCCAAGAGTTATATGGTATATATGCCGAAGAATGCTGGGTCATATTCGATTCCGGGAATAATTTTTAGGCAAGACGTTTTAATTGTTCTTGATATTTGTGATACATGTGGGCAGATAAGCCAATTTATGGAACTGAACATCCACACTTTTATCCCCACTCTTCTTGCTCCCGAGTTTAAATGCCTCTAAACTTATGTGTGCTCAATCAATTATATTTTACTTCATTCCATCAACTCAACCATCCTCGGTACCCAGACTATTCATAAAATATATGATACTCTGGGGCAATTTGGCTGTAGAAATCTCGTACTCATGAATAATTCATGAGGTGAAATGCAGCCGCTTGATTGGCTGCATGACACAAACCTCATGCGATACGAAAATACAAAGTAGTTACGAAGGAAATTGTGGTGCATGCTTTTCGAAGTTTCGAAGGTATCATATATTTTATGAATAGCTTGGGTACCGAGGTTGCAACTCAACTAGCCCGCGTGATTTGACATAATGTGGTCAAATGACCCAATCTAAAACAATTGTCATGTGACTAGAAAATAGTCAGGCAAACCTAATCCATAAATTATTTAACCCAAACTTTCAACATGCAAGTGAATTTCTTAACCATTTCCATGATACAGACAACAGAACAATGAACACCATAGATGGGACAACATTTGAAAAATAGATTGGGAAAAGGAGAAAGCGCTCCAAACAATCAGTTTCTTCTTTTCCTACAATGTTTTCAATCATATATCAAAAATATATTCTAACTTTTATGACTAAACTCTTTTTGTCCTCAAATGGTTTCAAAGCAGACACCTATAATGACAATAGCATATTATTCTGGAAAACAATTGACCCTTTCCCTCATAAAGATGCATGTTGATGTGTCTGCAGCACATGACTTTTGAAAACAATATGACTGACAATTCCAGAGATCTGCCGAGGCTGCGTTTTTGCGCCATTGGCGCAGTTTAATTGAGAATGGCGCAACAGAATTCCCACAAATGGGCCCTGAGCGCGGCCGAAATTGAGGCTTAAATTTACTATTTTGACTTAAAAACAGGAATAAAGTCGAAGGGAGAACACAAAAAATACGAATTATCAGATACCATATAAATATCCGACCTTTCATGAGACAAAATCCCAGACATTTGAAAACATTTTCCAACTCAAAACAGTATTTTGATTAACCAAAACACTAGTAAATAATGTAGTAGTCGCCATTTTCCTATGACATTGTGCCTCATTTTAAAAGTGGGCATCCCCACGCTTGGGAATCTCCGCGCACCTGCTAAACATGTGCATTGTTTCGTTCCCATTCGTATTCGCGGTTCTGGCGATTCGCCCCAAATCGATATGGGGCGAATCGCCAGAACCGCGAATACGAATGGGAACGAAACAGCATTGGTAGACAATGACGCTTATTTCAATATGGCGGCGAAACAAAAACTGTCAATGTTATTGTTTAATTATTTTAATGACTATGCCCCAAAAGAGTAAACAATGGATAAAGATGATAACAGTAACATTGAAAAAGTGTCTGTTTTATGTAAATCGCGTGATCGAGTGTCAAATATCGAATTCGTTAACCTTTCAGACACGATTGACTTGTCCACAAATCCATCGACGTCGTCTGCAGTTATGGTATTACAAGGCCTACAGAGGCACAACGTCCGACGTTTCAATTTTTTTTTTTTTTACAATGGCCCAAAGTTTTTGAAAATGGCCCACCTTTTTCAGACTCAGTGGGCCTTGGGCCCAATATTTTCAAAATCTTGGCAGATCTCTGCAATTCAATAATAATAATTTTTCATATTTTTCATATTTTTGACTATACATATTAACTAAGTTGATTGGTACAGATTTGTTGAATGTGGGAAACGGTTTTACCCTTTCCCTCATATAGACGCTTTCCGACGCCTCTGCAGCAGACGGCTTTTTGAAAACATAGTGACAGAAGAAGAAATTGCTCAAAACGAGCAATTCCTCCTTTTGCCACAATGTTTTCCACTTTTAGTCATAGGTTATCCATTCAATTATTGAGATTTTTTATTTTTTGCAGAAAATATGTTCAATGTCGTCTGCTGCAGCTTTTTGTCATATGAGGAAAAGGGTTAAGGAGAAAAAAGATGTCTTCCATGATACAACATTAAACAACCCAACGCAATCACAATGTAAAACAATGAGATCAATCATTTCACCCAAGGGAACAATATTCTTGCTGAGCTTTATTCATTCTTTAAATTACCTTATTTGAACTTCAAACCTATGTTACAGGTACCCAAAAATATCGCCTAAATCGGATAATTTTTGAGTATCACAACATTGAGTAAATAGGCTTGAATTTCAAAAAGATTGGACATTTGAAAACATTGCGGGTATTAAAGGAGAAGCGAATCCGCTGTGGTCGAGTGGTTAGCGTCGGGGATATCGAAACCGGGTGTCCCGGGTTCGATCCCCAGTCGCGGCACTACAGTCATGGTGGAGTGCTCTTGGGCAAGGCACATTTTCTAGCCTAGTACTGGTTTGTTTACCCAGGGATCAGGAATAATTAAATTTAATTGCGCGCTAAATGACCTTAGCTGTCGATGCGCCATAAAACAATATACATTCATTCATTCATTAAAGGAGAAGCAATTTCTCATTTTACGGCAACATAAAAAACAATGAGAGGAATTATTTCACCCAAGGGTACAATAGTGTTGCAGAGCGTTTTATCAAGATTAGAGGCCATTTAATTAACTAAATTCCTTTCTTAAACATCAAACCCTATGCTGCAGGTACTTAAAACAATCACTTCAAACAGGGCAATTTCTCCTTTCTCCATAATAATTGTAAAAAAGTTGCCTGCTTCATTAGAATTTAAATTTCTCTGCAATGCAAGAAAGAGTATACATGTTTCTGCAGACAAGTTCTATCAGGTTTATCTATTGTTTGATGTTTTACACCAACTTTCAACAATTTTATCAGTTATATCACAGTGTTTCCTGGGCGAGTTACCAGTACCACTCCGCGACCCTGAGCGTCAATGAGGGCAGCCATAACACTACCATTTTTAACCCTTTCCCTCATATAGACGCTTTCTGATGCCTCTGCAGCAGAGACTTTTTGAAAACATAGTGACAAAAAAAGAAATTGCACAAAACGTGCAATTTCTCCTTTTGCCACAATATTTTCCACTTTTTGTCATAGGTTATCCATTGATTCAATTCTCGAGATTTTCCATTTTTTGACAAAATATGTTCAAAGTCGTCTGCTGCAGAATTGCCGTATGAGGGAAAGGGTTAAAGTCTATCTGGTTTAACCCTTTTCCTCACATAGACGCTTTTTGACGCCTCTGCAGCAGACGGCTTGTTGAAAACATAGTGACAAAAGAAGAAATTGCTCAAAACAAGCAACTTCTCCTTTTGCCACAATGTTTTCCACTTTGAGTCATAGGTTATCCATTTAATTATAGGGATTTTCTATTTTTTTACAAAAAATGTTCAAAAACGTCTGCTGCAGAATTGTCGTATGAGGGAAAGGGTTAACCCTGTCCCCTATACAGACAACTCAGACTAGACACCTTTGCAATACGACCACTTTTTTCGAAGAGAAACTTCTCCTTCACCCACACTGTTTTCAATTCTTTATCAAACTAATTAACAAAATAAACAAAATCAGCAATGCAATGCAATGTTTGTTTGGTTAATAAAATCCTGTCTATCCCAGATTTTACTTAATTTAATTAGTGTTCAAATTCAGATGCTTTTATGAGCATAGGTTTCTTCTTTCTTACAGTTATAACCAATTCAGTCAATCGAAACTGCATAATCTTGCAAGACTACAGAGCTCAAAATAAGAAGAGTATTTCACATCATCAAATCCTTATTTGACTCTCAAACCCTAGGTTGTGGGTACTCAAAAGAATCGTCTCAGTTAGACGAAACTTTTGAGTACCAACAGCATACAGTTTAGTGGAGTTATTATAGAGATATGGATGGGAAAAGACCAGTTCACTCCATCTTATCTAGTCGTCTGAGAATATAAAACAGGAGAAGCATGAGGCACAGGATTGCTCACCTGAGAATGTGCACTTTGAGACAGGATTAATATTTAAACCTTTCCGACAAACAACAAATCTGCAGCAGAGGACTTCGAAACCTGATATTGGAAAATCTCTCTATATGGAAGTACGAGATATCATGAGCAATTTCTCCTTTTGCCACAATATTTTCAAAAGTGGTCTGTGCAAAGGCATCAGAAAGCTTCTGTATATAGGAAAGCGTTAAAGGACATTAAATTATTCAGATCAATGCAAGACTTTGACACTTGCCCGTAAATTAAAGTGAACCTGTAATATACAATTGTAACAGCCATGTGCTAATCCCAAGGACCTGGGTTTCTTTTAACCTATCAAATAATTAGAACACACTTTGTAGAGCAGACTAAGATCTCCTTAGGCATATTTCTGCCATATATATCTTGTTATTAGAAAAACAATTTAAAAGTTTTTTAATTTTAGTTTGTTTCTGATGTCACCATTATAATATGTGTTTCAACAAATCTATATTAAACCAAGACTTTTAGAGAAGAATAAATTTAAAATGTTGTCATTATATTCCCCTTTCTTGGTAATAATATTTTCAAACCAATCAATACTTTTTAAAGAAGGTCATCTGAAGAACATTTCTGCCAAATTATCTTAAAATGACCTAAGTACTTTTAGAGGAGAACAATTTTAAGTTTTGACATTTTATCCCTTTTGTGATGCCGCCCAGTGGCTATTTTTTTTTAATAATCAGTATGGCTTGAACAATTTTTGTAGAAGGTCACCCAAGAAACATTTCTGCCAATTTATCTTGATATCAGACAATGTTTTTTTGCTATTTTGTCATTTTACCACAACCAGCAGTCAGTTTTAGAGGAGAATAATTAAAAAGTCTTGCCATCCCCCCACCTTTCTTGTGACGCAGCAACCAAAGTTTAATTTTAATTATTTGAACGATTTCAAAGAGGACCGCCAGATGAACAATTGAAGTTTGGATACAATGGACAGTGTGATCACGATTGCTCACCTTAAGAACCTCAAGTGAATTAATTAGTATTATTTCCACAGAACTTGGGAGACCGAAATTGGTCAAATTAAACCAATGTTCTGTGTCAATATTATCATATGTTTACCCTGTCGCTGATACAAACACAACCATTTCGCTCACCTAAAGACACAATTTGACGCATTTGCAGTAGGCGACTTCTGAAAACATTGTTAGCAGAAAGGAGAAATTTTGTCGTAATGAGCCACAAACTCTATCAAATAATGTCATTTTACCCTTTCCCTGATACAGACGATATATGAATCCTTTGCAGCAGACGACATATGAATCCTTGGCAGCAGACGACTTTTTAAAACATTGTGGTTAAAGGAAGAAATTGCTCATGATGAGCAATTTCTCATTTTGCCACAAACGTTTTCAACTCTATTCAATAACTATATTTTCATTTAAAGAATTTCAATATTTTTGCTTAGATCCTTCAAAGTTTGCTGCTGCAGAGGTTTCAGTAAGGCATTTGTATGAGGGAAACTTTCAAAGGGGTAAAAGAGATTCCCTGATTGGTCACTGTGATGCTGCTCGCCAAATGGCATCATTGCCGACGCGCGGAGGGTAAACAACGTCATAAAAGAAAAGTCACTTGATGTTTTCAATGCTGTCTGCTGCAGGTTTGTTGTATGTGGGAAAGGCTTAACATGCCTGGTCATATGTTGCCCAATAGATCGCTCAACCTGAGTTGATGATTTGTCACAACCAGGGCCTACCTTGTAGATCATCGTTAGTCAGCAAAATGTGAAAAATTAAAGAAAATTACAAAATGATTTTGAGCTTGCAAAACTTTAAGTGGTCACACTAAAGATGCATTCAGAGTAAATTTCAAAATGCTACGTAGTTTGTTGTTTCTGTTTCTTTCATCAAATAGATTATATGAACAATTTCTCCTTTTGCCAAAATTGTTTTAAATTGCCATCTGCTGCCGAGTGGTTATC